>WEIS01077477.1:13751-60030 GCA_013389965.1 Todus mexicanus | reverse complement strand
TGTAAAAGTCCTCTTACCATGGACTGCAGTGGGAAGAAGATTTGCTTGCAAGGGCTAAAGCAGGAGTTCATTAAGTCCATGGTTGTTCCTTCTGCTGGGGTAGATGTTAGCTTTCTGATATGCGCTGCTGCCTGGGCTGCCATCCTGGGTCTCTGCAGGCAGCTGGAGTTGAGTGGGCAACACCTCCATTCACATGCGTGTCCTAAGTGGGGCTTTTGAATGAGGAGGCAAGAGCACAGGCTGGCTCAGGGCAGCAAATTGCAGGCATTTTTTTTTCTAAAACTCTTGGTGGACCCCCCTGGCACAGAGGTGGACAGGGAGGTGATGGAATCCACCTAGGCAAGTTGCTGTGCAGGGGCTCCTGCTGAGCACCCAGCGTGGGGCCACTGCCGTCCTGCAGCGTGTTTCTCTGCTCTGCAGTGGTGTGTTCCTCTGCAGTGGTGAAAGGAAGGCTCTGCTCCCTGATAGTGAGTGGGGGGTTTATATTACACAGCAGGATCTCCCCTCAAATGGGCCTTTTTTTTTTTTTTTTTTTNTTTTTTTTTTTTTTTTCAAATAGGCTGTATCCCCTACAGAAGATCAGTGGCAATTTGTCTTTGCTACCACTATGCCAGTTGCTCTAGGAGTTGTCCTATGGGATTAGATCTGACAGTCCAGGATCCCACCTGTAGTGGGGTTGTTCCCATGAGGGGGTCCACAGGAGACTTGTGAGAAGCTCTTCTCTTTACAGTTGAAACTAAAGAGATTCATGCTTTTAGCACTGGAGGTCTTTGACTCAGTTCCTAGCATCTCTGATGGCCTTGGCCATCACGTAAATGAGGATGTGGTCTTTGAACTGCTGCAATCTTCAGATCTCCAGACAATCTTCCTCTTAGGAGAGGGTATATGTCACCCAGTTACCTTGTGGACTTCCAGGAATCATTTTGGGTGCAGTCACCATCTTGGCACAGGGCAGCTGGTAGCTTTGGAGGCACCAGTAGTGGCAGGCTGTGCTATAGCATTGTAAGCAACCCTGCTGTAAGATCTAGCTCTGTTCTCTCCTGAGCCCTTTCTGACTTTCCTGATCCTTTTGCAGTTGTGAGTACATTTTTTGGCAGAGAGGACTACCTCATGGGGCAGCAGCAGAAAGGTACTCAGGACCTCCAGTCTGCAAAAGGTCTCTTGAATGGTGCTGAGCACTCTCAATAGCTGTTCTCTGTGCGAGCTGATGGCAGTCATGCCCTTGCAGTGAGCGCCCAGTCTTAATAAGATTGGTCCAGGAGACCTATGCTGTAGCTGCAGTCCATATCTCATCTTTTCCTAATCTGTGTTTACGTTCAGTCCGTAATGGAATACCTCAGTGGCTATCGCCAGCGCAGAGGGTGCTGTCCCATCCCAGTTTCTGGGGAGCAGCATCTACAAGTAATGCTTTTGCCATATAGAAAATCTGTTGGGGGAGGTGGTGAAGGGGATGTTCACATGCGGAAAGGGCGTAAAAAAAAATTTAAAAGACTATCTGTAGCACCTAATCTCTTTCAGACTAAACTGAGTATCAAATGAAAATATGTAGGAAAGATTTTGAATTGAGAAAAATAAAAGGGTTTATCATTTGATTGGCATTTTCTCAGCAGCGCACGGAGATAGGGACATCCACTAAACAGTTCAGTAATAATGCTTTCTCAATTAGGAGCCCAGCTCTGAGATAAAAAGGTGCAGTGTCCTTCCATATTTTTTTTAATAGCAGCGGATAGTTTTCAATAGTAGGATAAAAGCCTCACATTACAGCCATGGAGGGTAGCCATGAAAAACCCACAGAAGTCATTCACTGGAAAGGCTTTAGTGGGATATACCAAACCCCTTATTTATATTTCAATAGAAAGGCTTTCTGCATTAGCCAAGAAAATCAGAATCTGCATTTAACATTAAAGGTATTTCCCAGTGAGCGGCTGTAGAGCATTGTTGTTAGATTTGTTAAAAAAAGAGACTAAATACGATTTCATAAAAGGGAAACTTAATCTCTAAGGCAGCTTTCTCCCACCCCGCCACCCCCTCCCTTTATTTTTTTATTTTTTTTGTAATAATGCAACAGCCTACAGTATTTTTACTTTATATGTGACGAAAGATATTCTTAGCCTTTCTGTACTGCGACAGGAAGAATGAATTTCTTTATTCCACCAAGAAATATGTAAAATAATCCCTTAGAAGTATGGGGAGATATGTTTGTTCAAAGCATTTAAAATGTTATTTTAATCAAAGGCACAAAACACTCTACATGCTGTGTCAGCTAAAGGAGACCATTACATTTTAACAGCAAATCATGCTCTTTTTTCCCCTCCTAGCCAGCCCCCCTCTTTGAAACTAACTTTTTTTTTTATTAAATAAAACGGCAAAAAAGATTAAAGAATAAAAAAACTTCAGTAGCTCAAATGTATAAAGTAATTTAATATGGTGGAAGCATTAATTATTTTGGCTTAATTGAATTCTGAGGACTGCAGTAGTTGCATTTTTGTAGACAAGCTCTGTTTATTATTTCTTTGTGTAGATTAACAGTAAAGGAAACATAGATAACTTTCAGTTATTTATTGTAAAATAAATGTGTCAATTCATGTGTAAAGCAAGCTGTTCAAAGATAATTGAGTCTTTATATTTGAAGAGGGAAACCAGAAATCACCCACTCACCACTCCGGCTCCCTGAAATATGCTGCCACCGCTGCTGCCCTCAAATAGGTTTCAGCTCCTCTCCTTGATCTTGTGTTATTTTTGTAGATCTTCTTATTTGGTTGAAATGATTTGTGTGGCCTTCTGCAGTGTGACTAAGCCGCCAAATCTTGCAGCTACCCATGGCTGAGTGTAGCAAGGGTACATCAGGCACTTAGCTTGGCTCTGCCTTTGCACCTCTCTTCTCTCTGGACATGAGGATGTTGGGATGCAGCATTCTGCTGACAGTTCACCCTAGCGCAGGGTGCGCTGGAGTCCTCAGGTCTTTTCTTCTCTCATTTTACCTTTCTTTCTTTCTTTCATTTTGCCTTTCTTTCTTTCATTTTGCCTTTCTTTCTTTCTTTCTTTCTTTCTTTCTTTCTCTCTTTCCTTCTCTCTCTCTCTCTCTCTCTGTAACTCTGCTCTGGTCACCGAATGCCTCTTGACCACTGCTTTGAGGGAGGCAGGTACTGCTCAGGAGTCTGCAAGAATTTGCACACACAATGCAGATCTCCAGCTAACATTTCTAGGTATCAGTAGAGACAAAGGCGACGGTATCTCCACAATCATTTTTTAAATACCTTCTGATAATGAAGTCTGTCATCTTCCCCTGACTGGTAACTTGCAATTCCACGCTTTTCAAGGTGCTTTCCCTTAGTTACCACTGTCCATAAGGTGTGTGGTAACATGTTAACTGGCACTGGGAGGACGTGACTTGCTTAGGAGCATTTTATCCTGTAAAGGTTGCTTTTTTTTTTTTTTTTTTAAAATTGGCTGACCTGTTTGAAAATCAGTTCTGCCTCTCGTACAGAGGGTGTGATAGTATCGAACAGATGTACCAGATTGTCACACAGCAAAACACAGCCAGGCCAATGAGTTGGCTAGGAGTTATCACTCTCTACTTCTTTCACTTCACCACTGGCAGATATTTTGGAAAAAATTAGACAACTGTTGTATTTTATACATCTTTTTATCTTTCATATTTATCAGGTCTTGAGCATAACCAGATGATCTGTCCTGGCTGAAGGCCCCGGGGAGGCAGCTCCCACTGTCCCTTGACTGGTGGTATCTCTTGTCCTCCTCAAGGACCTGCTGGGCTCACGGGTCACCAGGCTTTTCTTCAGCATCACTCTTTGAAATGATTCAAGATAAAGAAAAAATATCAGTTGGCTTGTTTATAATGGTGGGCTGTTTCAGAGAAGCCTGGCAGAAGACAGAGTCACGGAGGGGCAGGCACCACTTGGAGCAGACTTTCTCCAGCTTCACTGGCTGGTCTACATGATCTGGGCAGCGTACCCTCCTGGGCAGAGAACCAAACCAGCAGCAGAGGTTCAGCAGACAGTGTAGTTAATTTCTGTGAAGATGGTGCTAGGAAAGGGAGTTGATTGGAATTCCTTGTTCATCCCATCACGAATACCAGTGCTGGCCTCCATACATTATATACTTGAACTAGATGTGCATCATGAAAAAAGGCTCCGTGTCAGAGGCAGGATTTAACCACAAGCCCTGCTCCATGAATGTTCATTTCAGGCTTTTGAATGGTAAAACTGCCAGTGAGAGAAACTAAATAACTTGCATGTGCTGGAAGCCAGAGATAAACACCGCCGCAGGTTGCCATGAAATAGGCTATTTGATATATTTAGAATTGTTATTTTTCTCCAAATTAAGATTAGTTAAATCCATGTGTGTTGTGTGAGTGATTGTTAACTCAATGGCATGGATTATCCTTTTTTCAAATCATGACAGCTAATTATTATTGCTGTCTACCCTGAGACATTCACTTACAATGTACCATTATGGACCCATGCACCCATATTAACTGTAGGACTCAGGCAGACATCGTGATGCCTTTACATGTGATAGGAGGAAAATGTGAGCTGAAACAATCAAAGGCTGCTGGCGGCGATGTCAAGCAGGTTGGAAGAGGTGTCCTGATCAGTGTGGAGCTGTCATGGGGCATGGGGACCACCTCCTTCATGAGGACACCTTGGCACTGGGTCCTGCTGCCAGCAGCTCCCCAGGGTGGTGGGTCTTGCAGTAGTGACTTCTTAAAGCCAGACTGGGAGAAGTACTATGTGTAGAAGAAGGAGTTTCCAGAATTGTGTAGTAACAGTGCATGAGAAGCTTGGGTTATAGCTGCAATTATTTTCATGAGGGTTTTCCAGGCTTGTTTCTTCCCTTCTGTCTGCCAGGCTGACCCTGAGCACAGACAGTTACCTGGCCTCCTCCTCCTCTGCTGCTTCACCAGGTATTTAGCAATGTGTTTTGCTAATTGGTACCACTGAGCAGCATGGGGAGAGGGGGCACACAACACAGGGAAGGTGTGAACCCCTGAGAGAGGGATTAATGAGCAAGCCTTCTGCCTCTGGAGATCTCGGCTGAGGTCCTGATTTAGGTCATGGGGAGAAAAACAAGCAGGGTGATCTCACCCAGAGCTCTGCTTGCACCTGGGGCAGGATGGGGGCCATAACGGGGAGCACAGCTCTCCTCCAGGGAAAGTGCACCCCAGCCCACGGGGGTCCTGTGGCGGAAGCCACCCTTCCCTTGCTCTCTGTGGCTTCAAGCATGGTGAGGGGCTGCTGAAATGTTGACGGCTTAAGGTTTTAAGGTTGCTGGTGAGGCCAGATGAAGGCTCTCCGAGTGATGTGGTTCCTCCCCCCTTTAGGGGATCCACAGCAGAGCTGGTGCGGAGGGCACCCTGTGGTGGCTTGGCAGCCCCCCACCCTTAGCGTGCCACCTCAGCGGGCGGTGAGGGATGGCAGGGCTGCGGTGGCTTGGTGTTGCACATCTCCCACCAGGGCATGGGTAAGCAACCTGCTAATCCCCGCAAGAGTTAAAGATGAAAAAACTGCCAATTATGAAACCCAACCCTTGCTTCCCCTTGCTTGAACTCCACCACACCCATGTGGCCCAGGTCCAGCACCTTCTGCTCAGCCCTGGCCTGGGGGCCACTGGCCACCCACTCCCTGCCACTATCTCAGCTTGCCCCCAGCTCTGTCCTGCCCAGGGTCCAGCCCTGCCAGGCACTGAAGCTTTCCCAACATCCCAAAGAATCAAACGTGAAATTAAACACACCAAGTTTTAAAAGCAGATTAAAAAAACACACTGAGGAATATTATGCCTTTTATTCTCTCTGCCGGTTTTAGCTTTTTGTTTTGTTCCTCTCAGCATCCTGTTTTTGAAAGTTATTTTCTGCCCCCTGCATGCTGTTAGCTGGACTCCCACGAGGTTGGGATGGCAGGTGCTGGTGCTGGAGGAGGTGTGGGGGGTCTGGCTCCCCCCACTCTGCCCCAGTTTCACCTGGGGTAACTCCCCTGAAACTGGCGGTGCCACGCCAGATCAATGGGGCAGCGCAAGCGGGGACCTGCCTCCGAATGCGTCGGGTGCCTAACTGTAAAATGGGAGCTCACTGCTGCTACTTTACCTCTCTCTAATCTCTCTTAGTTATAGTCATCTTCAGTTTTATGTGTGACAATGCTAGGTAAAACCTTTTTGACAGAAGTGCCATTTTGCAGGCTGATGATGGGATTTAAGAAGGTCATTCAGTACACATGGCCAGAGTCTTCTCGCTCCAGGGTGAATGCATATCGGGAGTTACTCTTTAAGAGCAAAACTTAGTTGTTTGCACCAGCTTGGCACTGTTGCCCTCTTTTAATTCAGTGAAAAGGGTCTGGACTTACGCAGAGGTGGAGCCCAGTGAAAATGTCACCCACCAAAATGTGTTTTTTTGCCTTTATTTGGGCCCTCTTGTGAAATCACTTGGGTTATGTGTGGGAGACCAGACACTGTGTGTGTATCTCTGATTATTATTAGTATGGAAAGATTGGTAGATTTTTTAGACAACACTAATAGCAAATGATGAAAAGGTACCGGTCAGCCAGTTATTCATTTTTCTTGACAACTTTGCAAGCAGCCGTTAGGAGCAAAGAAAAAGTAGCGCCCGACCATCCTACAGACGGCTTTGGCATTGGTGTGAATGTGACTAATAGTGAAAGGCTTGTGCTAAGTGGAGTATTGACTGTAAGAAAAGAGTTTGTGTGTGTTTGCAGGGGAATTTTACACTGCCATGTAGCTGAAGGGAAGCTGGTTGTGCAGAACTACTATAAAACAGAAATGCTCCCATATAGATTGAAAAAGTTGCTGTTCCTCTCCGACGATGAATAAATACAAAAAGGCACAGAAATGGTTCCTTTGCTTTAGCGGGATAGAAGTGCTGCTAGAGTGTGAGGCTGCCTCCCTTCACGTCTTTTCCATAGATTTTTTCTTTCTCAGACAGTGTTTGAACTGCCCTGCCTATACACACAGTGACCAAATCGGCTGTGACATAAAGGTTGAACCTTTCTACATTTTTTTTTGGAGATTTGAACATTTTTCTATCATAACTGGGAAAAAAACCCCACCCTGTGAAGTAATCATACTTTTCGTACAAGAAAGGCTTGGATTTCTATGTCATGTCACATAACTTCAAAAGGCATAGATTTGGGGCTGAGTTGCAGTGCTGGCTTCGGTGGCCGTGTGGGAAGATGGGAGCCTGGAGGGTGAGAAATAAGAGGAGAGAGGCCAGGTATAGAAATAAAACTGTGTTTCTCAGCGGACAACCCTGCAAGCCTGGAGAAAATGGGTAGCTCTCAGCTTATAAGATGCATGCACTCACTCCGACAAGAGCATCCTTTTCAGCATGGTTCCTTTTCCCTGTTCCCTCCCACCCTCCAAATGGTAATTGGTGGGCTGTGCAGTAGAAATGTTATGAAAAAAAGAAAAAAAAAGAAGAAGAAAAAGTGGGTGGGTGGGGTATCTAGGGATTTGGTGTCTAAGCTCAGGAGTTAAGCCGGAAATCCCAGAGATGTAATGAAAACAAAACGGACTTTTCACTCGCGCTGTGGCATTCTGGCAGTGAGAACGCTTTCGTGAGCCAATGTTTTCATTGTAGGTTTTCTCGAGAGAAGTAGTGGAAACGAATCGTTAACCCCTTAACAGGAATGAATGTGGTTGCTGCAGCAGGGAGAGGAGAGCCGTCTTGGCTTCTAGTTGCCATGTTGCAGAGCTTGGGGGTGTGTGTATGTTTATGTGTAGTGGAGAAGGTGGGGTTGATACCGCTTGTAAGGAGTTTAATAATCTTAATGGCAGATGTGAAGTGGTTACTTAGTGGTTGTTGTTTTTTCCTCTTTGCATGTATGCCTTTGCCGAAAGATTCGAGCGTGATCAGCACAAACCACTGTTAAGCCAAAGAGCTCTTAAATTTGCTCTTTCTTCTGGTGTTTAGTAGCATATTTCTTGAGCAAGAGAAGGGGGACACTGCTCACCAGTTCCTCGGCAGGGTCATAAAAGCTGCAGATGGAAAAGACCTACCAAGTAGCAGATCCCAGTTTTCTTGGAAAGTGGAAGTACAGGATGTGTCTGTCGCAGGCGTGTGACATATATATATATATAGAGAGAGAGAGAGAGAGAGAGCGAGAGCTCTAAACGTCCAGCAGCCTTGGACGGCATTCAGCCTTGCGAGAGTAAGCCCCTTCATTAAAAACAATGGAATTTGGGGAGGAAGGGAGGTGGGAGTGATTAATCTAATTTATCTTAACAGCCACTTTTGGTAAAGACATCGTGTATCCCTGTCCTTCTTGCTCTGATTAGGCTGCATTTTATTTCGATATTTCATTTAACCTTTTGATCACGGCTGGCACTTCTCTCTCCACTCTCTCATTAGGGTATTTTATCTGCATGTATTCTTGCAAGTGGTATAGGGCATCAGCCCCCTGCTTTAGCTAAAGAGCATCTCATGTATCTTTAGCACCTCATAAAAGCAATTAAAATCATTATATACCTTCTTCCAGCTGCCCTAGATCCCCTGGTCCAGCCCTTGCATGCAGGCTGTGGGACTCTCGGTGCTATGCAGACTTTGGATCTAATTGCATAGCTGTTGCAAGGGGCCGTGTCTCTGCAGCTGACCTTGCTCAGCATGTCTGGCCTCTGAATAGATGTTTGCCTTCTTTCTTCCCACTTTTGACAGCTCCCCCCATCCACACTCCAGATCCTCACTCTGTCCCAGCGCGCTCCTTGTCTGCTTGCTCTGGGAAAGCACCACGGCAGTAAGGTATTTGTGGCTGAAACTGCCTTGGCAATGAGCAGAGGCTGAGGAGAACGTAGGTTCTCCTGCACGCTCTGGTTTGAAGAGGGAAAAAACAAGAAATGAAAGAGATACTGCCGAATAAATTGTGGTTCTACATGGTTTTTATAGCACTCTGCTTTCATAATGGTCATTTAAACAAGGTGGAGTGACAGGGGGAGGTGAGAACAAGATGCAACTACAGACAGGGATTAAACAGCCCTCTTCTTCTTTTAAGACATTTATTATTTTCAGAGTCAAACCTGTAGCCAGCTAACGTTAACTGTAAAAGTCTTCTTTGAATTATTGGGGAGGCACTCTGAAGTCTTCTATTATAGCTGATGTACTCGCATGCAGGCAAAATCCAGATTTTAATTTAGTACCTACTTGTTTTATTTTCTTTATTAAACCAGCTCCTGGTTAATTTTTTCCTTTAAGTATCGACTTTTCGTTTCCCGTTTTCTAGAGTGCCCTATTACTAGCTCATAAAAAGAGTTAGAAACTGAGGGGAAGTTTCCTGAGCAAGAAGGAATTTTTTTTTTCCTTTTTTTTTTTTTTTCCTCCTATGGCTTGGCCTGGAGCCAACCTGTCTTTCAACAAGTAGAGAGCCATTCCAAGTTGAAATTTATAGAGCAGAGTCCAGGTTCAAGGGCTGAAGCCCGCCAACAGCTCCAGCCTCTTTGTTACTGATTAATTCTGCAAGCAGTTCAGCTGGTTTGCTCACTTCTGCCTGCTCTTCACAGCACTGCACTGCTTCCGAGCCGGCTGCCGCTGCTTCCCCCTCCCATGCTTTTCAGCAGCACTTTCCCCCTTCACTGTAGAGCAAGCCCCAAATTCATTTTAACCCCATGCAGTCTAAACTGCATCACATCAGCTGTACAGTAAAATTACAAAAAAAAAAATCCTTTCTCTTGGCTTTTTTTTCCTCTCTCTTTTTTTTTCTTTTCCCCCTTTTCTTTTTTCTTTCCCCTACAGCTAATTTTAAACATCTGGAGGTTCTCATTTCACTTCAGCTAATATTAACGATTGCTTCTTGGCATCGTTTGGAACCCAAGTTCTCAGGTTTTAATTAGTTTACTTAAACGCATGCAGCAGGGCAAAATACCTTCTTTCAGCTTTACCTGCAAAGGATGCTTCCCGTCTCAGTGAGGGGGTTTCCCTTGCAGAGGGATTTGAACGGCAGAAGTTTTCAAGTGGTCTCAATATGGGGCCCCTCAAGAGAGTGTGGGAGGTGAGGGGGAGAAACAGCAGAAAGAAAAAGGGGAAAAAACAAGAATGAAAACCAGTTTGGGAAAGTACCTTGAAATGAGGATGGTCCCAATCCTGCAACTATCTGGATGTCAAAGCAGAACCTTACTGACGTCAATGGGGGTTTTGCCATTGGCTTTAGTGAAGGCAGGATCTCATCCTTAGCCTGTGCCGAGCTGTAGGTACGCCAACGGTCCTCTAGCAGTCAGCGGGATTACCGATGCGCAGAAAGTTAAGCATGTCTGTAAGCGTTGGCAGGATTAAGATCTGTGCTGGTATTTTCAGACCAAGTGAAGTGCATGTGGGAGGTTTTTAAAGAAGAAAGTGCACGGGAGTTTTAAAAAAAGGAGAACAGAGCCGAGGCTGCCATTTTTAAGTGCCTTGGGGAAAAACCTGGGTTGCTATTAAAAATATCGAAGGACTAATGTGTTACTAATTGTGACACAATTAACTTCTTAAAAGTATTTGACTGTGAGACCCAGGAAAATAAAAAGAAGGAGGTGAATAGCTAGGAATTCAGGGCTACATTTCAGTTTAAACATTTCATTTTTATTAACTAGAAATAAAAGCATGCCTAGAGGTTCACTTTATCATGCATCTTGGTTACTCTGCTCCTAGAAGTCTACTTTTGAGTAGGTTACTTAAAGAATTAAAAAAGGACAACAACAAAGAAAAGAAGCTCAACCCAGTAGCTGTCTGGGACCCCTATATGTGGCTTTACCACAAAGCTCTTAAATTCTTGTTTAAACATTTCTCCAGAGCTGTTTCTCTGGAAATCAAAACGTGTGCTGTTTGTCTCTAGCAGATTAAAAGTTTACCTTTAATGTGACAGCTTCTCAAATCTAGTGTCGGAACATGTCTCTATTTTATAGTATTGTGAAACAGGTTGGAACATTTAACTAAGAGAGGATGAGATAGATTTTATGAATTTCTTTCTTTGAGTTTTACAAACAGAAACCTTTTCTGTGTCTGTCTGTGAAACTTCTGTGCATACAAGTGGGCAGTGCATGTAAACCACACTTTAACAGTTAACCTTAAAAAAAATGTTCAGCAAAATGGAACTTTTGTGGTTTTTTTAGTTTATGGACAGCTCTTTGTAACGATCTGGCAGGGGAATCTAAAGTTGGGTTTTTTCCTCCGAAACATTCATAATTTCAGCAGTAGGAAACTGAAGCACACCCGAGCTCTGAGAAGGCACTCTCTCACATCTGCCTCCGCCTGTGTGCTGATTCCCTGGGGTCCCATTTATAACAATCTAACAAGATAGAATCTGCCTTTGAGTATCAGTAAATATGGCTAAAGATCACAAAACTGTACTCATAATTGTTCAAGACTAAAAGGCAGAATATAGTGTTTGATTAATGTTTATGGTACAGGGTCTTTTTTTTTTTTTTTCAGAAAGAATTTAAAAGCATAACCCCCAAAGCATCTTAAAGAACCCCCAGAGCCCCCACACCAACCCCCTCAGGCTCCACTGAAGGATTCTGTCCTCATTATGCAAAAAGTTCATCTTTTAAGATGATGCACTTTATTTTTGATTTTGAAGCTGATCGAGGATACCCCATCAGAGCTGTTTCTTGAAAGCGATGCACAAGATAGTTTTCTGTTAGCAGTGCTAGTACACAGGAGCAAAGGACATCTTTGCTGGCCACCAGAAGCACCCATCCCTCAGGTCAGGGGGCTTTTGACAGTGCATTGTCTTAGACTGGCTCATCCTCACCTTGTCTGCACTGTGGGTGAGGAAAAACACCCTCCATCTTCAATGCTTCCTATCTGACAATTAATGTTCATTAGAAATATTTAGAGCAGGGGGATGTTATAGATGCTGCGGTGTCTGTCAGAGACCCCTATCAAAGGCACCTGCTTGTTTTGGAAGGTCTGACGAGCTGGATTGATGAGGTCTCCGTTAGCAGTGAGCCTTGGGGCTGCTCAGGCTAGGCTTTGTGCCGAGCGACTGGCAGCTTGTGGCAGGCGTTACCTGGGTGGGGTGATGCTCTGGTTCTCCTCGTTTCCTCTGTGGGAAGCTTGGGAACTCTTATTGTCTTCACTGTTGGGAGATTTCCCTGCTGTCTGGAAAGGTTTATTTTTTTGAGCAATAGTGAGCGGAGAATACAATATAGATGGATCTGTTACTCTTTCATTAGCTCTTTTAAGACACTTGTTTAAATGTGTTCGCTTTGCTTTGCAAACGGTAAATGTCAGAGTTTCAAATATCACTGCTAACAAACAAAATTTTACAAAACAGATCTTTGAAAAAGCCCAGCCCAGGACATAGTTAAAATGCTGGTCTAGAAATGGCAAAGGTGAGTCTGGACATGCATGAAGAGGGGAAGGTGTGGGGAAGAGTCGGTGCTAGTTTAGCTTTAGGGCTGGTCTCTCTCAGAGGCTCCTGCCAGGGCAAAGCCCAGAGCAGGTCCTGTGCCAGGGTGGGGAGCCAGTGGAGGAGGGAGAGCTGCAGCCAGCAAGTGGGGCTGGGTGCTGGCAAGGGTGCCTGGAAGGTGTGCTGTGCTTTTGCAATGAAAAACCCGTGTATGGGAGAATAGGGTAGGGGTACAGAGAGAAAACCTGGAACGGCAGATAAGCATACGCTCCAGCGAAGTTTGTTTCTTGCCGAGGAAACTGTGGCCTTGGGGGTGAGACACTAACTGGGGTGTGCAGGGAACTCTGCTAGCAGAAATACCACCTCAGTATGCCACCACTGGTGACCCCTGGCACTTCTATAATCATACCTGAATACTTCTGTTTGCCACCCTCCTGTCCCTACACATAGCCCAGCCATGGCTGTGTGATGGCATTGTGGAGCAGATCCTAAATCCTATCCCCTGTAACCCTTCTCTAGGGCAGGTCTTCATGGCTTTGGCTTGATGGATAAAGTGCAGGAGACCATCAGCCGTTTCTCCAACCCTGCAATCTCACCTTTGTTCCCGGGACTGGAGCAAGCCCAGGAATTTTTACTGCTCGTTGCTGTCAGTTTTAACCCTCCCATCTCTTTGCCAGCACCAGCTTTAAACCGCCCACAGGAGATATGCAGATAGGCACTCTCATTTCTCAGATGAGGCAGAAAAGATGTGAATGGCTTGATTTTCCAAAGTGCCTGGCTGCATCCGCCAGGGACTCAGGGCAGCCTGCTGCGCTCAGCACCCCTCTGGATGAGGACACAAGCGCTACTGTCCAAACTGACAGCAGGGAGTGGGTGATGGCAGCAGGGCTATGGCTGGGAGAGCCTGCCCTCTGGTTCACTGCTCACAGCCTTACCCTTTTGTGTGTGCGTTGATATGCTTGAATAAACCCCAATCCCTCCCCAACCCCTGCTCCAAACTCCTTGGCAAAAAAAGTTGGATTAAACAAATGCAAAATCACAGGCAGGGCACCGGAGAGGGTGGTGATCTTGCCTGCTACCTCACAGCCTGCACGTTGCCAGTGAAGATGGATGGATGGATGGATGGATGGATGGAGGATAGGAAGCTTCGTGCCGCTTCCCAGAGCCTTGGCAGTATTGCCACTGTGGGCATGGTGCCAGAAGATGGCTTCTGTCTCGTAATTGAATAAGGATCTAAGGAAATTTCACTTGTGAGAGTGCGATAGAGTCCTTCACCACGTGGGGAGCTGGAAGCCCTGGAGCTGGGTGCCTTGGGCAAGATCCTGTCTGAGTTCAGCTGGGTCAGGATGAAGCTGGGTGCCCTTTACCTCCACTGCGGGTACTGGTCCCAGGAAGAGCCGGAACTCCTCTGCACTGCATCCCTGCAACTGGGTGCTGGTAAGAGGAGGAGAGGGGAAGAAAAGAAAAGATCTGTGACAAAATCATGCAACACCCACGTAAATATTGTTTGTATGAATTGGGTCCTTCATCTTTTGTTAGCAGCAGCTTGTTAATTAACAGCAGATTAGTGCTGCTTTCTTCTGACACATGAATATATTTTGGGCTAGAAAATACTTGTACTCAATAAAACTGTGTGACTGAACAATTCAGAAAGTACCAGCGGAGCGCCGTAATGGATTCCCTTTTCATCCCCTCCCCCCGCCTCCTCCTCCTCCTGCTCTAAATGCAAGCAGATTTCTGCAGTCTAGTGCAGAACAGACATGTTAAACACAGCTAAATAAATCATGTTTACTCTTGGCGTTCTTGGTAGTGAAAAATCTGTTGGCTGTTTTTACTTCCTTATTTCTCAGCATTTGCTTCCTACCTGTTTTTGAGCGTGTGCCCAGAAATAGTAGTTTTGTCAAACGAGTGGATTATGCCAACCAGCAGTTCCTTCTGCCAAGGAAGCTGCTGGATCGCAAAACCCGGTGACTTCTTTCTTGCAGTGACACTGAAATTCTCCCCCTACCCCCCCGTATTGAGTTGTAAAATAAAAGTATTAAAATCTGGAGAAAGAGAAAACATAACCAGATCCTGGCAGTTTAAAAGCTCAGATTAAGAAAAGTTGAACTTCTGTTCCAGAAGCCCTCCTTTAAGCTGTTAGTGGAGGTGAAAGCACTGGAGATAGCAATAATAAGAACCAGACATTTTCCCTTTCTCGTTATCATTCCTTGTCCCGTTCCCCCTCACAAACGGGTGTGGGTTTTGTTTTAGCTTCCCCCCTCCCCATCTCTACAGAGAGCTTTACAGCTGGGAGAGAGAGGTAACTAAGTATTTGTTTTAACCAAGTCGGCTGGTGAGCTCTGCTGTTGCAGGCAGTGGGTGAATTCTGATCTTGGGGCCAAATTCTGCTCCAGACCCTGCGCTTCTCAGCGGCCCCATAAACCTCTTGCTTGAGTGAGGGCTGCTGATGGGGCTGAGCTCGCTTTGCAAGGCTGGATGAATGCAGACGTGACAAAGCCGTGCACAGCTATATGTGGCACATCTGCTGTCATCAGCAGAGCTGCGTTGAGTGGAGTGTAGCCCAAAAGGTAACGAACTCCATTTTGACGCAGTCCTGCATATTAAGTGCTCCTCTTTGACCTCAGGTGGCAACTTTTTAGCCTGGACCCATCCTTCTTGCTGCTGTTATCCCAGATGTGACTGTGACATGGATTACGAGCCTGGTGGACTCTCCCTGTTTGGTTTTAAAATTAGAAAAAAGATCCTTTTTCCCATCAGAGCTTTGCATGTATTTACTCTTTGATCACACTAGAAGGGCCTTATCCTGTCTCCAGAGGAGCTTTAGCTCTGCTTTCAGTGGTAACAGGGATCTGGCCCATGCTGAATATTAGCATTTTAATGGCTTACTTAAAACCCCATTGCTGGTGCACTCACAGGGCTCCCGGCAAGAGGAGAGTCCAGCTCTGGGGTTTTGCAAAGCCATGTTGCAGACTGCAGTGCCTGCTGAAGGAGCGGAGCGAGGATGGCCCATTTGTCATAGATTATTAGCATTGTCAATAATAACGTGTACAGAAGCCAAATTTATTTCTTCTTCTACTAAGTCCAAGAAATGGCAGATCAGTTTCAGAACAGGGGAAAAAATAAATGGAATCAAAGTTTGTATGTTATGATTCCTCTGAATTTCTGTTGGGAATACTCTGTGATAGAAGTGATATTTCCATAGAGGCATTGGCTGCCAGTTTGCTTAATTACATTAAATAGTGGTATAAACCTCGGCAGAACATAAACCTCTGTTACAGCCAGTCATTAGAATATTGAATCATAAGGAATAATGATACCAGTGCTAACGTGTTACAACACTCTTTATTATATTAGTGATTGAAGTGTTATTCAAAAAATAAGGTTTGTTGTAGCGGTTTAGGTGTGCATGCATATTTTCTCTGATCACCTATTAAGAGGCTGAAGACAGGATTTGAATTTATTACAGGGAAATAAAAGGCTTGCTTAGAGGAAGAACTACTAGATCACTGCTTATGATTTTACAATTTGATTCCGTTTGTCCTTAAGGAAGGTTCATAACACTTACTTCGGAAATGCCATCTACATGTAGAAAATTAGGGTTAAAAGGAGTACTTTGTTGAAACTAATTACAGGCTAGTTCAATTTTTTAGTTGGTGACATCTTAGAGATTTTGCTTGTAATGCAAGAGGTTATAGAAAGATTTGGTTAGACTGTGATATACAGCAATAAGCTGTTGTTTGAGTATATTGACTTTTTCATCAGAAACAAAACAAAAACATGCTAGCCTTTATTTTACTGGGGTGATAAGTATGAATTTAATATAATTTCTCATCCTGGCTGTGGATGTTTGAAGAAATTTTTTTACTTCACCTCAGTTTGTACAGTATCTCTGGTTTGTGACCTTTTTTTTAATACACTTTCCCGAGTAAACAACTTTAGATTCCATTTCAAGCAGACCTGATAATAAAAAGCCTTTTTGTGTGGTACTTTTATCTTATGGAGAAATACGCTATGTTGTACAAATAAATGGGTGAATTGGAAGTTATGGGGGAATCTGGTCCCCTCAAAAATGTACTTCCGAAAAAATACCCTGTACACAGATTGGTTCTTTGTTTCTTGTAGTTTACTTTGCTCTTCGTTTTGTATGATACAGAAAGAAAAATGGGGTTGTTTTTATACTGTAATTGTATTTTACATCTCCTGGTGTAGGTCTAATTAGCACCCGTGACTGGCCAAATTCTGCTTGGGTATAAGGCTTAGGGTGAAACTTTATATTGAGCTGTTTAGCAGCAGGACTGGGCACAGGCTTGCAACATGCCTCCTTGTGCAAATGAAACATCAGTTTATTATTTCCCTTTTTAAACTTACGTTATAGTTTGAACTAGATTCCCATTTGCTGGTTTATTTTTCTGCTTGCTTTCATTATTTAACGGCTAGTTAATTTTCTAGCCTCTTTTCCATTCAGAGAGCATTATTTACTCACTTGTGCTGGTGTCTAGTAAATTGACGACTGAAGCTTTAGATGCTCAGGGTTCCCCTTGTCTGGTGGATTGTTTTACCATCTCCAGCTGATTGCTCTGCTCATTTAATTTGACAGATTCAGTTATCAGACTTGGGCCTGCTTGTACACATGCAGTTGGATTGTTTTTCCCCTGAGGTGTCCAAAACTCAAAGGGAGCCCTCATTTTAAAAATCTCTGTTCCTATTTCCCCTGCAATGATTGCTTCTCCTGCTTTGCTTTCTTAAGTTTGTTTGGCATTAGTGAAATGCTCCGAGTGTCCATGCATAAAGGGAGACTTGCAAATTATAAACGTGCACATTAATAGGACCCCCCTCCCACCCCGAACACTATTACATTACTTGAAGTGTAATGTATGCATTCACACTAGGCAGGCAGACTATTTTTCACATCGAAATTCATCTCTTATGAAGTGCCTATACTTATATTGCTTTTAGAAAGGGGTGAGCCGAAAAACCAGGGGCTGCAAGTCTCTCCCAAAGCTAATTGTGTCTGTAGATTAAGTTTGTCCATCTGTGCTTTGCAGGAGCATCGGCATCACCTGGTGGTCCTCCTTTGCATTTCCAGCAGTGAAGCAGTTAACAGCACTGCTGCTTAATATATTGCTGTTACAGAGTCTTTTTAGTTTCCAGGACATTTAACTAAATCAGGTGGATGTCATTAGCCGATTTTCACAGATGGGGAGACTGAGGCACAGAGGGGCAAAGTGACCTCATCTGCCTCTCTTTCCTCAAGTTCCCTCCCCTTCTAAGAATTGTTTTTGCTACTGAACAGATGAAAAACTACTAAAGCCTCATCCTGCCTAATTTCACTGGTGATATATTTATTTTTTTTAGTGTGGTATAGGGACAAAATTGAAAAATGGTAGTAGAAGGCAAACTTCAGAGCAAGGAAGAGATATTTGAGTAGCAAATCTTGCTGTTCTTATTTCCGGAGGCCATATTCTGCCCAAGGATATGTATATGCATCACAGCATCTGCTGATATGAGCAGGGATTAGTCCCAACTGCCAAGACAGAAAAGCTCACCAGTGTTACTGACTCCTGTCCACCTGAGGCTCTTCCCTGGCCACTTCTTTCATTTTAGCCTCTTGACCATGCTTTTGTGGTCAAGCCCTCTGATTAACTGTAGCGATATTTTTCTCTCTGTCTATATTATTTTGCCCTTTGAAAACAGCTTTTTCCATCCACTAACTTCCTTTATTAATTGCAGGGCCTGTTAAATTGCTGCGATTGTCTGTTGGGGTGGTTATATGTTTCAATTACATCAGGAATATTTGCTGGTATTTAGAAATATTCAAGGTATAATCAGGACTAAAAATTTTAATCCCCACAAGGATTTTTACAGTCATTGAAACTCCCCAGGACTTAATTACAAGAGTTGGGGAACAAACTTGGGAAAATTGATGAACTGTTTATTGTCAACCCTTTATGCCTTTTGGAAAATAAACTCCACAAATCAGGGTGATTATTGTTATTTGTTAGTTTATTGCGGTAGCTTCTGGACATTGCAGCTCAGATTAGGGCACCATTGTGTTAAGCACTCTGTACCCTTGGAGCAAGAGCCAGACGCTGCTTGGAAGTGTTTTGGGGCTGAACAGACCAGAGAGGCAGAGGGTGGGAAGGGGAAAGCCAAGCTCTGGGAGGGGAGGAGCTGTAGCAAGACCAACACCTGAGATGAGAAAATGCCCTGGTTTCCTATATTTATGTCACATCTGTTGATATGTTGTATTTACTTATGCCTTGTGATGTTTTAGGCCCAATCCTGTGCTTGTTCCCCTGCTCTTGCTCCAGGTTGCTCTCATAGCAGAGGGATACATTCCTCCTGGAGTGAAGCCTTGTGTTAATGGGGTGGGAAGAGGGCACGACGGGAGGAAGTGGTGAATGCAGCTTTGGGGTAGGCAAGAGCCTCTTTTATTGTGTGTTTAATCAGGGTGAGTAAAGATATTTCACTTTTTCCCATAGCTTCATATTCAAAGCACAGACAAGGGGCCAGGAGCAGGTTTGGATGAGCATCAGGTGGGAGGGGGGGCAAGTGGTCCTGCAGGAGCCCCCACAGGAACCCAGCTCATAGGAATGCTGCCCTGTGAGCCTCCCACCACAGCCCCCAAGCGAGTCCAGCGACAACCCACAACCTCATTTCCTAAAAGACAGGTTTTGGCACTGCAAAAGCAATCTTGCAGGCATAGTGTGGGCTACTTCTGGAAATCCACATGGTCTCTTAGGTAAGTAAAAATCTCCACAGCCTGCTCTCAATGTCAGAGCCTCCCAAATGCCATGCACAAATATGTGGATGACCTAAAATGTATTTTTATGCAGTGAAAAGGGTTGCATGCTCAAAACAAGATATTTAGATATATTAAGATATTTTTTAACCACACGGGGTGTTCCAAGCTCAGTTTATTTATCTTTGTAAAGTGCTTCCAGATCTTTGCATGGAAAGCACTAGAGAAATGAAAGGCATATTATTATTATTGTTATTATTGTTGTTATTATTATTATTATTATTACAGCATCTAACTACTGACAGGCAACCGCAGCTGCACGCTCAATTCAAGCCACTTAAATTTAGGGGCTGATTTTTACGATATTGACTCTTAATACTTTTTCCCATTGACTCTATATGCTGAAATGTGTTCACCTGCCCTGCTGAAGTATCATTATTGTCCAGAAATATGTAAATGGGGTGCTTTTAAAGAAAGGAAGAAAATGTGGCATAAATATTAAGTATTCACATTTCTATGGTAGAACTCAACTGCTGCTTAAGAAGGACTTCAAAGCAACAGACTATGAGTTCGTAGTTGCTTCTCGGTCATTAAATAAGAAAATGCATTGATTAAAATAAAGCAGAAGAATCTCACAGATAAAGGATAACATTTATGGTGTTTGAGGGTCTGACATGAGCTACAAACAGCTCAGGAAATGGAGAGCTGAGTTTCACAGTCAAGCGTTTTAATCAGTATGGTTGTGCACGGCCACTGCCTCGTGTGTGTTATGTAATGTCACACTTCACCCGCCCACACGCACCTAGAGACAACAGGCATCTTCGAAAGGTCTTGGCATTATTCAGAGGAAAGACTCCCAGCAATACCCCTGTACGCTGTTTAACCTTATCTTTACTTACATTTGGGCATTTCTTTTTTTTTTCTTCTCCTTACCTTCCCACTTTTTTTCCCCCCCCCTCCTCTTTTCTTTCCTGTGGTATATCAACAACGGGATTTTTTATATCTCAAAAAATGGAGCAGATATAGGGGGAAAAACCTCATTAGCTCCATGATGTGCTTTCATAGCAGCTCTGAAGGTTCTGGTCATGGCCACTTCGTGCATTTTGTAGCATTGCCCTCATGCTACATTTTATTGTTATCACGCATTTTATTATTATCATGCTATTCTTCTTCTTATTATTATTGAAGTAGTGTTGAAATGTTACCTTCTAAAGATGCAAGCTAATTATTAAACAGTACCTAGCCTATGCTTTCTTTAGATTTTAAAATAGGAAATAATTAACCAGAGATTTTAAAGATCTGCAGAAAAGTCAAAGAGGCCTGTGAAATCCCAACATCAAATAGCAAAGAAGGTGAGTCAGTTCTCCAGCACTCTATGAGTTTGAAGACATTCTTACTGTGGCTTTTGGGTAACAGAAAGAGCTCAACCACATTTCATTCTGGTATCAGGTAGAACAGAAGTTAATTTTTTTTTTCTCCAAAAAAGAAAAAAAAACCACCAAAAAATGTAGTTGTCTGCTAATTAGATGAATTTTAACTGCAAAGTCATTTTAGCAGCTAATATTGTTATTATGTGCTTCAGTGTGAATCCTTAGTGAAGCTATTAAACTGTGAGAGCCTGAACTTATCAGACATTTTGTAATGTGGCTGGATTTTTTTGTATCCGTGTTCAGAAACCTGTGGGGAGTGCAGGACCTTTCTGGCTCAGACATGGAAAACACATTTCTTACCAACTGATTACTAGGGTGGGCAGCTGAGACCTTCTTGCACTCCCCTTTTGCACATTTTTTTCCCCCCTTTTTTTTTTTTCTTCCCCTGGCAATAATATTTCTTCTTTCTATTACACTTTCTCTGTCCTCTCCCAGACAGCAGTAAGGCCCACGGTGAACCATCTAGCAGAGGAGAGGGATTTAACAGCAGGGACTGGTCTCTGTTATTTTTGGATACTTTCAGCTCCTGCCTATCGTGTACAACAAGTTGGCGGTTCTTCGTAGCCGGTAGGCTCTCAGCATCAGGCAGGCTCCTGCTTTTGAAAGCAATAGCCCACAGCAGACAGTGGACCTAGCCATCATTTTCCTATTGGTTTCTCACCCAGGATTCTTACTTTTTAATTGCTGGGTTGGGTTTCTCAGGGTTTGGATTTTTCCCCTCGTCTTATTGCATCAGTTGTTTTTATTCTCCTTGGCACTCTCAAACAAAGTGACTGATAGAATATCCAAACTGATGAAAAAGAATGGGATTTTTTCTCCCTTTATTTGCTCAGATTTGAATTAGGTTATCTGCCTATCTTGTTTATGAAATTTTGTGCTGTCTTTTCTGCACAGACTGTGACTCCCAAATCTTCCACAGCTCCATTTCCATATTCCTGCGTGCTTGTTCTTTGTTAATCACTTGGCAAGCGCTTATTTGAATATTAAAAATTTCTTTAATCATCAAAGGCAGGAGCACAGCTTCATGAATATTCATATTTTTTTTCCTCCTCAGACTGGATTCTAGTTCATTACCCTGCAGTAAAGCCAAACAGTCATCAATCGCGCTCATTACAGCCGCTGGCGTTTTGATTGGCTGCCTGCTGCTGGTAGCCCGCATCCCCCATCCTCCCGCTCTCCTCCATGAGCTGTCGTGTACCTGCCAACAACAACAACAACAAAAAAATATATCAACAATGCAAGAATAAATTTATCTGGTTGAAAAACAACTTTGCAAACTTGTCGAACGGTCCTCGCCACTTTTTTTTTTCCTTGCTTTTACACCAAAAAATTAAAAAAAAAAATAGAAGGGAGAAACTTGAGCTTTAGAGATGAATATTTGTCAAGAGAGTTGACGTAAGTTTCATTTGCATAATGACTTTGTACTTCTGCATTAATAAAATTTGCATATGAAGCCATGTTAATTACTCCTGATCATGCTTTTTGCATTCATGCATAGTAATTTTCTCCGACTTGTGAGAATTAATGTCTTGGCATGGGGGGAGGAAGGGGGGGAGTTGGGGTACTGTCAAATTTCTGTGCCAGTGCCCCTCACTCACGCTCTTTCTCCATCTTGCTCACCACATAGCTGTTCTTGATCTATGACTCATTTATGCATTATCATTTGAAATTCTTGGGAGAAAGAAATGTATCAATTCAAAGGGAATCCTAGTCTGCTGAAAAAATATAACATGAAATCCCTTCCCTGCCTTCCTTCTTGTCTCCCCAGTACACCCTTTCCATTTCCAGCTTGAGCGAAGTTTCAGTCTTAGCATCATAACTTGGTATGGGCGCACTGCTCCAAAACTCCTGTGTGTGCTGGGGGAAGAGGTAAAGGCTGGTGTGCAGGTGTGTCTGGCTGAGCGCCAGACTCGGAGTGTCAGAATCCGTAATGGGGTGTCTGTCTATACCACTGAGCCCTTCTGCCTTTGCTGGGGGGATGCTGTGTGTCCCCACCACTTGCAGAATGTGCTTGCCTTGCTCGGCCAGTTGCTGTTGGAAATATTTGTGCCTCTGTGTCTCTGTACACTCTGGGTGTGTACACGTGTGCTTGTGCATGTTTGCTTCGTCAGCCTTGCTGATGTCTGTTTAGAAAAGCATGACAGAAAGAGAATAATATCATGTGGAAACAGTCCATGTGAGAGGGTGTAATATAGAGGAGACAACCTCTTTAGGAAAAGCTCGGAAACAAATCTGTTGGAAAGATTAGTGAATAGATCTGTCTTTCACTTTTGGATGTGTCTGTTCAAGGCTGCTGCAATGGTATATGTAAAACCCATCTCGAAACATCTGCAGTATTCTCCCTGAACATGACAGACACAGGGCAGGGATGAGGCTGCAGCCTACACTCTGAATTTGTATCCATATGCTATTGGAGCAGATGTTTTTCTTTTTATTGAGAGTTTTTTAATAATGGAACTGAGCTTTAGTCTCTAACTAGCTATTGATTGATTTTCCATCACTAGACAGGCACGGAGCGACACACAGAAAAACTTGGTTTGTGCCCTGTTAAATGACTTACCATGTCTACCCGTGCACCTGCCTGTCTGCCTCTGCACAAGCACCCACCCAGGCACCCACCCGGGTGGGCACACAACACCCCCAGGGATGCACCAGCTACACAGCTCTGTGTCACAGCTGCATTTACATGCGACGTGAGGCGCAAAGCAAGATCTCTCAAGTTGAATTTGCTTCCTTGGTCTGAACCATGCTGAGGTGGGATGCTGTGAATGCTGCTTACACCCCCATCTTTCTGCTTTGCTCAGGGACTTTTCTGCAGATGTGCCAGAGGAGTATGGTGTTTTACATACACCGTATCATATGGCCAGTCATGCCTAGGCTCAGGGAGAAGGACAACAAAAGGATGCAATTTATGCCTTGATTGTGGCTTTTGTCATGTTCATCTAGGCTCTTATGCTCATTTCCATCTTCCGGGGTCATGTCCAATTTACCTTATTTTCTTCTTTGCAAGTTCAAAAATAGCAGAGAGAAAAAAAATAAAGACTCTTAGCAGTGACTGAGAACCAGCATAACCTGTGAGCTACTGGCATGGACAGGTTCTGAGCATATCCTGAGCCTGTTTAGAGCACGAGGACAAAAATCCTCCTTTACCATCAGCAATGCAGGTCTTTTATTTACACGGAGACAGTCCCTGTGCATGTTTCACACTCACGCTACGTGCAAAACTCCCCTTCGCATACGTGCAGAATGAATGCAGAATATATAATTGAGATCTGCAGTGCAGGTGAGTGATTTCCCACTGCTGACCCAAGAGGAAAATCAAGCCTTGCACATCATGTCAGCAATGTCTGAGCGACACAGAACTGCATGCGTGTGCCCGCTCACCCCAGTTGGATTGGATTTTTGCCTCTAAGATTGCAGTGCAGTTCTGACAGTCTGCTGTTCCTTAGTGCCAGTTGTAGCTATGCCCTTTGTGGCAGTCAGGGGCTCCCAAGAGTGTTTTTGTTTTGAAACCTGTGTTCACTGTGATGTAGTTATCAGCTGTAGAATTCCAGAGATTGTCTCCCCTCCCTTGCCTTGTGCTGCGTGGGTTGAGCAGAAAACTCTCAGGACCACCTTAGGATACTGCCTATCTCTCTACCTACCTGTGTTTATCTGTTTGTTCATTTTGTGTTTGTCCATCACCTGTAGCAGTTAAGTTGAAGAACAGCAGAGCCCTCATCTTAATTTTCAGCTTTAAATAGAGCCATTATGGAGAAAAATCCCACAGAAGAGGAACTGGAGAGGCAAAACACGGACATATTCCTAGCAAACACAAGCTGAGTGTTTCCGAGTACCACTGTTCTTTCTATAGCTGTGAAGAGATATCATGTACCTAATGACAAAGCTTTCCTTTTCTCCCTGACTTTTCTTGAGGCCAGTGGATATGATGTCCCTCTTCATGATTTGCCACTTGATTTTATTCTACAGAATTGTCCTGATTTATGACAAAGAAAAACCTAAAGTGGTAGCAAAGAGGAGGAGGAATTGTCTGATTTGACTTTGCTTGTAGGGTCAGAGTCAGACTGCTGGTTTGACAGCCCCACAATCTTTGTCTCTTAGTGCTGAATTTGGGAGTGATGGTGGAACACCCTGAGCATCTGCCAGAGTCTCTCTCTGTCTATTATTCTCTCTTACCTTATCAACCTTTCTCTTTCTGACACTAGGTTAGCACTTTTTAGATTTCCTCATATATGCATCAAAAGATAGAAGCAGACCTTCTGAGTACCATGTTCAGTTCCATCTATCACTAGCCACTGGTTCATATAGTCCCTCCCATAAATTTGTCAGGTACCTCGTTAAAACAAATTGCTGACTTGCGCCTGGTACCTCTGCCGGAAGGCTCTTACAGGATGCCTTTGCCCAGATGGTTTGAAACCTGCTGTTTGAACCTTTGATTGCTTTTCCATAGTAGAGGAGATGGACAAGAGCAGGGAGAGCCTCCCTGTACCAGCTTGATAAGTTCTTAGCATCTTCACAAATGCCTCAGGGCTGTGCAGCTTGTATGAAATTCATTGTCAATGGACAGGTGGGACCCACCAGGACTAGAGGAGAGGCTGTTACTCAGGGTAGTGTTGCGTGCTAGGACCTGTGCACTTCCACACTAAAACTCCATGCAATTGTGGTTGATGGTGCACTTAGCAGGCTTCATATTGTTCCTCTGTGCAATGAGCTCCTTCAAAACCTGAAGTATGGTACAATGATATGCAGAGGGCTGAGTGACTGCAGGACATGTGCGAGTGGCAGCTCAAGATAGCCTATGCTAGCCTGCTCATATTTGTAATAGTAGGAGTATAAGATACAATTGTTAAGTCATTGGAGGGAATCTTTATTACTTCTTGTTTGTTCCATGAATATAACAAACTTTTTCATAACGGTGGCAGTAGAGTGGTTCATACACACAGAGAAATACATATCTGAGGTCAGTTTCCACATGCCTAGTGCAGTCTTGCCCCTAATGCAATGTAGGTATGATATGGATAGTAGTTATCATTACCTGCTTGTGTAGTACTTCCAGGGAGATCAAACGGTTACAAAAGCCAAGCAACTGAGCCCCCCCCATAAAAAATCCTTCCTCATCCCATGAGCCACAGAGATGGCTTCTATTTAAAACCAGCCCTCACAACAGAGCACAAATTTTATCCTTGATGCTTGAAGCTCAAGTATTTACACAGGGAATTTAGACTCTTCACTTGTGGTTTTGGCAAAAGCTTCACACAAATGTTTTGCACTGGTGGTCTCTTAGCCATTTAAGATAAACGACAAAATCAAATGCAGTCCTTGCAGACTGGAGCGCTGGATGCTGTGCCAAGGATGAAGTATCCCCGTTTGCCTCACATGTGTAGCTGTCAGATCAACATGCAGGACTAGTTTCTGAATCAGGACTCTCGAGGTGGAGAGGCTCTCTTGGAAAACATCACTTTTTTAGGGTTGGAGGGAGCATGGATAAGTATTTCTCCTCCCTGCCACAGTATAGGCTCCTTTAGAAATTGTTATTTTTCTAGGGTTGAAGGGAACACAGATAAATATTTCTTCTTGCTGTCATGATGTTTGCACGTGTCTGTAAGGCGCACATGCGTGCGCAGCCAAAATTGCCACCATTAAAAAAGAAAAGACCATTTGCCAGAAGATACCCCACAATTAACACACATATTTCCTCATTTAAATACAGGGGGAAACTGTGGTTTATGTTCTACCACTGTGTGGTAACTGTTGGCAAATGCCAGCTTTTTAATGGCAACCACTCCACCACATATCTTCATTTAGAAACTGCCCTTGATTGGTAGCTAACCTTTATTTAATAATTAAGTGGCAAGCATAGTTTTAAATGAAGGGAGTGGGATTCTCAGTGGATATAAAGTAGCATCGTTTGCTCAACTTACCTGTAAACTCTGCTAATTTGCACTAGCCGAAAATGCAACTCCTACCTGATTCTCTGTGTGTGTGTGTTCGTGCGTATCTGTATTCGTGCAGGTGTATATCGATATTCAAGACTTGTATCTTAGTTTTTCAAAGCCGTGGAGCTCAGTTTGGAATAGTGCCAGGAGGAGTGAGTGTTTCCAGCCGAGCAGGAGAAAACTCTTAAATACAGATTTTAAAGGCAGGTGATCCCTAGAGGAGTTAAAAATAAATAATACAGTTGGAGGTTACAATACCATCTTTTAGCTACCGGGAAAAAGGTTGCTTCCTTCTTCACAGGCTCAATAGGGAAGCCGCCTGCATAATCAGGACATGCAAAATGCACAACTGGCCACAGCTCAAGCGGGAAGGCAGCGCTGCAGCCGCCAGTGCTTCCTTCTGGGAGCTCTGCTCCTGGCACCTCGCTGAAGCCATTTGAGCTCTAAGTCTCCACACTTTGTCCAGGCTAATGTGTGGAGTCCGCTTCAGTGGCGGCTCGGCAGAAAGCCTGCCCGTTTTTGTGTTGGCTCACTGCATTAACACAGCAATAAAACAATAATCCGCCTTTTGATTCATCCCCTGATCAAGTGCTGGTGGCAACGTCCACTACCTCTGGCTCTGCTCCATGGCAGGGCCAGCCAACCTCCCCACCTTGGCTCCTCTCCATAACCCCCATGGGCTTCCAGCCCAGGTTTGTGTGTCCCCCAGGTCTCTTCTTGCTCTTCCCCCACTCAGCTTGAGCCCACTAGCCTCAGCCGGACCCAGAGAGGGGTTCAGATCAAGCATGTCATACGTTAGGCAGCCAGCCCCCTCCTCGCTTGTTTCCCCTGATGATGCCTCCTCTGTCCCTTCAAACTTAGATCCGACTGACAGTTTTTTCTATTGTTTTTTCTCCAGGGCCGTCCAGGCCTGCAAACCTGCCGGGGGCTCCCATAGCTGCCTCCTCCCACCCTCACACATCCGTGATCACGTCACCTCTCCGCGCACTGGCCTCCCTCCCGCCCTGCCTTAGCCTGCCCTGCTGTGGTGCACGTGCAGTCTCAGTTGGCGGGACTCAGACTGAGATTCAGACTGAGACGTCAGGCACATTTGGATGTCATTGTCAGTTGTCAGGTAATAGAAACATTTTTTTTGTTGCTATCTGAAGGTCAGCAGTGCTGCCAAGTGATGTCGTCTTTGCTGTGGGAGAGCTGCTTTTGCTGAGTCGTGTGGGGAAGGCAGAGAAAATGCCCTAAACCATCCCACTCCGCTTCCACCTTCCCCCTCCACCGTGGTGGAGAATGTGGAGTGGGAAAGGGTGAGCAGCGCACTCCGTTTCCCCATCCTTTCCCTCCTGCCTGCCCACCTTCAGCTGTCACCAGCCACCACTGACGGACCGTTTGTGCCATGTTGTGAACAAATGTCTGAGACTCCCCACAGAACGTGATACCCCAGAATCAAGATTTCATCTCCCTGGGCTGTTTATTTTAAGCTTAATTGGATAAAATTTAACATCTGAGGTATTTTTTTTCCCCCCTTCTTTTTTTTCCCCTCCTTCACCAATCATTCCTATTAAAGGTTCTCCTCCGCATCCATGTGCACGCAGGGTGTATGTGCTTCACGCCGTTTTCTCCCTTGCTTTGAGAAAATGCTTCTTGGTAAATTGCCACACATCCCTTGCCTCTCCCCCATCAGCTTTTCTTTTCCTTTATTCCTTTTGGATGCCTAACTTTTGTCACTGCGAGGAGGGGAAAGTGATGTGGAAATGAGGATGCACTAAGTTAGCCAAAGAGGACATGGACATATTGTTGCCAGACCCCATCATTTTAGACCCAGCGATCTCTTTGAAATCAGTGGGTGTTTCTAAGTGTGGCTCAGTTGCAAGATTTGGTTTATGGTGAACTGTGGGCTGGAGGGGTGAAAATAGGGAGAGCTTTAAAGAAAATACAGCTGTGACAAAATCTGCAAGTGTTTATGGAGTCTCACTGTGGTGGGCCAAAGCCTGCAGCCCTCATCCATGCTAACGTGTGTGGAGTTTTAATAGTGAGCTCCCAGAATGATGCTGGATAAGCAATGCGTGAGGACCAGAGGATTTAGAAAGACAGTAGTGACTGTCAGGAGTAAAGCCTTTGGGAAATGGCTCCACCTGAAGCTGGCAAAACTTTGCTGGGCTCAGCTTTTTCTTTCCACAAGCAGTGGTACCACCTGGCTGCAGTAAGCTGTTTCTCATGAGTCTGTCCCTGTACGTCACTCATTCTAATAAAGGAAGAGAAAATGTTTTGCAAGAAATTTAAATCTGCATCTTGGAAACCCTTGGTCTTGAAAGATAAAATATTCTTGAGCCCTGTTTTAGTCCTGGTTGAAGCTCAGGACACATGGAGAAGGCTCCTGTGCTGCCTGGGAGAGGCTCAGCCTGCACCCAGCTGCTTGTGCTAAGGGTGCGGGCACTGAGCTGGCAGCAGTGCACTTGGTAGTGCGATGCAGTCAGTGCCTTCAGGGGATTTGGTCCAATTTGCTATCTGAGCTGCCATTCGTAGTGTGAGAGGCATGCTGCTTTAATCAGGCTCTGCTTCATCAGTCTCAGATTGACCAACTGGCCTGACAAAGGCATAGAGATGGGCTCTTCGAAATGGTAAGCACTGGATCAGAAAGCCAGATAGCTCTCATGTCACCCCCCTTCCCTCCTCCCTGTAACCAGTAAAACAAACTGGAACTGATCTCATGTTTTTCTATTCTCTGTCTTCACTGGTGCAGCATGCACTCAGGTGCCTTTGGTAGGCATGTATTTTTAACAGTGAACTGGATGCCTTGGTTCCCTGTTGCTTTTAATGCCAGCAGCTAGTGGGGAGGGAAGCAAGTACAACTAAAAATAGAAAAGGAAGGAAGCAATAAGTTATTAAAGAATATGGGAAGGCAAGGCTTTTGTACTTTGCGTACTTCGAGTTCTCACTTTGGAGTTGTGCGCTCTGAGTTTTCAGAATTGCCTGTTTGCTGGGAGAGCGATGCCAGCTCTGTGGAGAGAGAGACCTGTTATCATGGCTTCCTGTAATTACTGCTGCAGTCTGCGGCACTTAGAGAATAGGTTATATCAAAGTGCATGCTACATGTTTATGACAGTAGTTGGTCAAGTTCTGCTTGAAAAAAAAGCATTTTCTTCCCTTGAAAAAGGAGATTATGTCTACTTAACCCTTTCTTAGCTCCCATAGTATTCACTCTGTGTGAGCCTGGGCATAATTTAAACCCTGCGGCAAGGGTTACAGGATCTTTCTACTGCCCTGGATGTTTTCTGGAAATGAAAGAAAAGTGAGTTCTTTGTGTTGACTAATAATCTAGTGACGATCCCTGCATTATGCCCTCTTTTTTAAAACAGACATTTACAACAGTCACTTGGTCCAGCTTTAGAGATCTGCTTGTCTCTCTGACTTGATTAGCCTTTTATTCTATCAGTCCTGTTCTTGCTTCTGAGCGATTGTTTCCTTCTTTGAACAAAAGCCATCAACAGTTCCCACCTCTCCTCCTCCTTCATAATTTCTTACCTTTCCTGTTTTTCAGCATTCATTTAATTCAGGACCTGGAGCTTTTCTGTGCAGTTCTCAAGCAGGCTATGACTCTGAACGCTTGAAGTTGCAGGTACACCCAAATCTCTACTGTGCACTCACAAATCAAGCACTAAAGAGTCACAGCAGTTTTGTGCTGGAGAATCTACACGTCTGGCTACTGGTGGGATTTGGGGTATGCACATGTGAAAACTGCATTTGGAAATCTCCGACCTAGATAAGAGAGATCACCTGGAATGCTGAGTAGCATTCAGCCATGCACAGGGGAAATAGTGCTGCCTCATCCAGAGCCATTTGCAATCTTTAGAAAATACGCTGCTGATAGTGGTTTCAGTCACAGTAAATGATTCTGGGAAGTCTGCTTGGGTGTCCCCTGTGTCGCTCAGCCTTTGGTGATTGTGGTCCCCTCTGTCTTTGTTCAATTCTTTGCGTTCTGGACACCACAGGATGAGGAATTTGCGAGTAAAGGTCTATGTTTTCCCATGTGATTTAAAAAAGATATCTACCACTAGAACAATCTCTCTCTCAGTCTCTTTATTTATTTATTTTTAGCCTCAGAGGCTTCTGTCTGTTGAATCGGGTTCTCCCATTTAAATGTTTTTAGTGCCTGTTTAATTAGAAGTTGGAATAGAGTCATGAAATTCACAGGGTTGTGTAGCTTGGATCTAAAATATAAATGGGTAAAGCATTCATTTTGCTTTACCTCTTGCCAGATTAGGGTGCTTTTTTGAGCCTGCTTTGTATTTCATTTCAATGAATTGCAACTGCTCAGAGTAACTGTAAAACACACACAGGTTTTTTTGCATAACAGAGACATGCAAATGATTGTTGAGAGACGTAATTATGTAAAGAAAAGTATATGCCCGTATGCATGCACACATACACTGCAATGGTTTTTGTGGGGCTATTTTTTCACAATACATCTTCATAAGGCTCTTTTTATGATGCTGATTTATTAATATTGTACATTAAGGCTTAAATTGTCAAAGCTGCCTAAGAGATTTGGATGCCCATTTCCCATTAAAGTTAACGAGAAATGAGCTTTGAAAACCTCAGTGCAGAAGTGCGTGGCACTTTACAGTGTGCTCTCCAAAGAAAAAAGTCCCTGCCCTGAAGATCCTACAGTACAAAAACCCTGGGAATGGAATTATAATTGTCATGAGACAAAAGGGATCATAATGGCATGGATAATAATTTATCCCTTCCACCTGCATTTAGAAATATTCCTGATCCAAAATCTTTGGACCTGGGCCTATGAGCGAGGGTTTTATATACCTCTGTAAAGATAATTAAATCTGTCCACCACACATGTATTCATCTAACCAGTGGACCTGCTTCCTTCCCACAGGTAGTCTGATGGAAGGAGGTAGAAAGCAATTACAATACTTAGTTGCATATATAAAAACAGCGAGTGGGCATGGACAACAGTGATTAATAGACAGGGCTGAGAAGTTTAAGGTCTAAAATAGAGGAAGGCATGGGGTCATAGCTCAGAAGAGAGGAACAAACTCCTGTTAATTCAAGAAATGAACTGTATTAGTCATTAGGACATTCTGAAAATCACAGTCATCTTGTAAATGTGGATTTACTTGGCTACTGAAATTCTACTTACTGTGTCATTTAACTAGTATGGTGTTTTCTTGGCAAAGTTTAAGGTGACAATAAAGATAAAAGAAGTACCTGTAAGTAAATAATAGGTTTTAAAAGAGTACTTTTCCCTCCTTCAATTATATCACCATATTCGTTTTGTGGTGGTTTTATAGCTGGAGTCAGCCAATAAGAAGAACAAGATTAGACCACCCTGCTGTAAAAAACTTTGTGTAATTAATACAGTATGTCTAGAAAGCAGTATTATTTCAAAAACTTTTATGCTAATGATATGGTATGCACTCGGCATATTTCTTACTAGAACAAGAAGCAAGCTTTTGTTCGCTCCAGACTGGGTTTTATTAACACAGGAGGATCAATGGAAAACAAAACAGTAATCAGAGTGGAGAATGCAAACTCATCCAGCAAAAACCTCCTAACTCGTCAGGTCACGGGATGATGGCTGATACTTTACTCTTCATTTTCTGTTGAGTGGAGTCTCACAGAAACCCACAAGGTTCAGTAAAACTTGATTTCTGATCAGCACTGGGTGCTTTTCCATACACTAAGTGTATGTGTCTAAGGACAGACAAAGACTATAGTTTTCCTGATACCCTTTATATGTGTATCTTTTCATTTGCTGCATGAAGGAGAGGTTTCCATAAGGTACTGGCTAACATTCAGGAGATATGTCCCCATTAGTCATGGCTACATGTATTTATTTATTTTAGTGAAATATTTAATGCATGCTATAGTAGAATTGACTTTGTGGACAGTACTTACAGAATGCAGGGATGTGTGAGAGATGTATATACTAAAAGCAGTAATGCATCAATGTGAGTGCATACATCCATCTTTTCATCTATCAGTCTGTGTGTTCATCCATCTATCTGAGTATTAGAATCATATGCGACCTGTCTGTCTATGCAGCTCTCTGTCTCACCAGATATTAAAATCAGATCCAAATTCAAAATAGATGGATCTAATCATGAACTGATTTTTTTGACTGCATGGCATTTGTCAAGAACCAGTGAAGAGACCTCAAAACAGCAGAGGTAACTAAAATTAGGGTGCTGCATGGGGCAGTGGCACTGGCAATTTGAGCATGGCTGAGGCTTTGTTCTAGACAGACGCCTGGTCACTATAACTTTGTAAGTCCTAATTATGTCAAGTTAAGAACCAGCAGGAGCAATAGCGATATTTAAAGGTGCTTTAAAGTGGATGCCTGCCATTTCCAGACTTCCTAGGAAAAAAGAAAACCCCTTAATTGCAATATTAACGGGTGGAACTGAATCTGATAGTCTCAGGACAAAAAGAGTTCAAGACAATGTTGCCTACAGTAAAGACAATGGCTCCAACATTGAGAGAGTTAACTCGATCGCATACCACTACACTGAGCCCGAGAGTCTGAACTCTTCAAACGCTCCAAATGGAGAGCTAAATCAAAGAATCCTGTTTCAAATCCATCCAAGATGTTGCTGTTTTTCTCCTCTGACAGGAGAAGCATTTGGAAGTGCAGTTTCTTTCTTTTTTTATAGCTGTCTTAAAAAGGAGTTTGGATGTTTAGCACAGCTGGTGCTCATTACATTATGCACTATCAATAAAATAGCATGTGTAATTAATTTTTAATGCAGTGCTGTATGCAGCGCTTTAAAGCAGTTACTGTATGGGGAGAGCTGACACCGGTCACTGACATCAGAAATATTGAAATAGAGGGCTAGATTTTGCATTTTTAAAGGATGTATATGCAAGTGGGGGAAGGGTAATTCCCAGCCAGAAACTCTCCGGCCCAAATCAAATCTAAAAATATAGGAACAAGATGGATGAAGGTGATTTTATAATTTGCTTATTGGAATGAATGAATTTATTTCCTTTTAGAGTTTGCTGAGCGATGACTGAGCTAGGAGTAGGTGACTTCAGAGCATAGGTAAGCACCAGGGGACCACACAGCAACTCATCCATCTTTGTTAATGCACAAACAGGCTTTAGTGTTATCGGGTAGGAGATGAGGCAAAAGGGGAGGTTATGGGAAAGCAAGGGAAGGACACTTCTGTTTTTCGTTACTGAGCAGGTGTTTTGTCTTTTTCTTCACAGGGATCCTTTCTTGTGCCTTCTTGTTCCCATTGCTAATAACCCCTATTTTTTACCCTTGATTCATTAAATATTTGGGAGTATCAGTAGTTTGGAAAGGAGAGACTAGCTTGGTTACAAAGAGGCAACACCGATGGCAAGGTGCCTGCTGCTCTGACATAAGACCCAAACAAATCACGGAGTCTTCTTTTTTCTTGGCGTTTGCGCAGTACTTTCCAGGAGACACCAGCGTAAATAAAGACTGCTTTAATGTGGCTCAGCAGGCAAGATTTGGGCACCACTGTAGCATTCAGTAGCTGTCCAGAAACACCTTGGTTGTCCGAAGGAGGAGCAGACATGGTTTTGAAGTTGTAGCATGGTGAGTGTTCGTATTCAGCAAAGGGACAGGAATGGCTTTCATGTTTCTGTAGCTGAGTAACCACCAGGGATGGTTTGCAGGATAGGGCCAGTTTCTCCTTGCTGCCACCTCCTTCCCACCCTTTTCAGGGAGTTGAATGCCTCTTGGTGAACACTTCCTAAAAAGAGACAAAATCAACCGCAGGAAGAGAAGGAAGGAAGCAATCACCTACTAAGCAACAAAATTAAGGATAGTGTTTGTCAGGTGCCTTGCCTTTTGGTTGGGCAATGCACCAGCTTTCGAAGAGCTGATTCTTTTTTTTTATACACATGTATGAGGCATAAATATTTGCAATTATTCTTTCTTTCTCGCAGTAAATTGCCATTCATTTGTACATAGCATATGCTAAATAGTTCACTTGTACAGCCTCACCTGGCATATTCAGGATGGAGTTTTCTTCTGCCCCTTCAGCAGCAGCTTTTTGTCATCGCTTTTCTTCTCACTTTCCGTCAGATATGTGCGGATGTGTTTGTGTGTCTGAGCCAGGAAGTGAATTGGGCTGTTCAGTTTGTGAGAACAGAGATAAATCTCTTGTGCACAAATACAGTGCTCAGCATCAAAGGAAGTAGGGCGAGCCATGGTGTATGGTGTAGGTAGTTGTGATGAGAACCATGCTTTAGTTCACAAGGCAGAGTGGGAAAGGTGGAGGCAACAGTAAGGCATTGTACATTTTGTAGTGAAATAGCATTATATATATATTATTACTTTTGGAGGAATTGGACCACGTGTTCCTGGGGTGGCTCAGGTTTAGGCCACAGAACTGCAAAAAAATTACCCCGTGTCCCGCCAGAGCTGCCTAATTCGGAGGACCTGGGTTCTCTTTCCTTTTCTGAATGCTTCATAAAAATAGATGAAAGGAAGAATTCTGTGCTCAGATGGGATGTTTTAAGTTCAGAAAGGGATTTGAGTCAAAGAAGCCATGCTGATGCACCTCGCCTGTGTCCCACTGGGCTTCTGTGCACTTCATATTGGTCCTTCTCTCTGCAGAGCTGTAAACAGCTGAGCAACTGTTAGCAACATACATTTTTATGCTATTTACTTTCATTTGGATAGGCTTTTTCCAAGCAATTTTGCAGTACTTACAGAAATCTGGTAGACTAGAGTATGGTACATGCCTTTGCTATCATTATTTCCCTCTCACTTTTGTCATAGTCAAATCATTTATATGGGACCCAGTTCCAGGTAACATCACCTACTGTAGCAGAAGCTGGGGAAACCAGGTTCAATGAGTCAGTAAAATGTGCACTTGGAACGAAGCAGGCAAAAATCCCACACAGCGAGGGCTTGCATTTTTTATGAATTCAGCTGTAAGAGTCAGAGGTCCTGGGACTTCTGGAATGAGGTTAATGCAGGCACTAAGCAAGGCAGTGGGGAGACACAGGCACGGGAATCGCTCCATGAAATGATGCTTTCTAAGTTACTATCTTTGCTATTAACATAAAGAATCTCTGGTTATAGAGTGGCCAGTTTGCAGGTTACCTGCAGCTTTTCTGCTTGTGTAAACTTCAGTTGGCTGTTTGGAGCCAACTGTAAATGTATTATTTTCAGTACATCCCCTGGCAATGTGAGGGGAGCATCCCGCCCTTCCTGTGTGTCACGCTCTCTCCCTCCATGTCCTGTATTGACCTAGATTACTTTGTATGAGACCCAGATCTAAACCTGATCCTTGCATCTCTTCCATGACTGCGTGACAAGCGTGGTGCTTCCAGTGCAGGCTGTACCACACCAGCAATCCACTGAGGGATGGGGCAGGGACTGCCTAGGGATGCTTAGCTGAGCATCTTTCCGCGAGGCGTTTTCTGACTTCACCGGCGTGAAGATGTACAGAGATTTATGTAAGAATCAGAGTATTGTTGGGAAATAAGTACCATTTAAAACAGTCCATGGCTATCAGGGTGGAAAACAAAAATTCATGGAACCTCATTGCACCTTAGCATGGTACCAGCGCCTTTTACCTGCAGGTGAACTATTTTTTTGTCAGTGTGCATAATAGAGATTTGGGTTATTTTATTTTCTCCTCTTGTTGAAAAGGGAGAAAATAAGCTCATTTATTATGGCACAGACAGTCTTATAATGCAAAGTCTGTCCAAAAATTAAGTCTGAGTGTTTACAGATTGATTAATCCAAATCCTTTGTAAAAATGTGTGAACTGTTGATTAAACTGGGAATAGGATCATTGTGGTTTTGCCTACAGTAAGGACAAGATTAGTGCGTAACTTGACCTTTCTGCAAAACCTTATAAAACACAATAACAGTAAAAGATACTTTTTCTCTATTTTTTCCTGGTTTCTCCTTAAACTGAACTAATACCTCCACTGTAAATCTGAGGTACAATCTTAAAAACTCTGCAGCCTATTGAAGCCAAACACTTCACTGTCATTATCAATAGATATAGAATAGAAGATATAGAATAGTTGTAAAATATTTCTGTGAAATTGCTGTAAACTCCCTCCCAATTTCCTTCGTACTTTCTCTGCATGTTTTCCACAAGGAGTGGTGTGAAAGCTGCAGTGACGCTAGCCCCTGCCTCCACCACCACTGTCAACGTTCATTAGCGCAGTTGAGCACACTCATAAACGTCTGAGCTTTTCCCATATTTAGAGCCCTCTAGCCAGAAAATCTTCCCTTCTGCTCTCTGCTTTTTTCCCCTTCAGGAAAAAACCCAGTGGTCAGGGTTTGAGGTGAGCGCTTGAGATATAATTTTAATTCTGTGGCCTGGTATCATCCGGAGCTGTAAGGGTGTGTGGGAGACAGAACCATCACTGCCTTAAATAATTTGTTCCTTGCCCTTTCCTGCAAAGTTTGCCAGACCGTGTCTTGTGATTATAAGCTGAGATTTCTTAAATTTGTTTTCTCCTTAATAGGTAAAGATGAGCGAATGCTGTTTCTCACTTTCTCCTCACTCTTTCTTCGCAGATGTCTTTGCTCTCTAGGGACCGGCAGGACTGTTGGGGAGATATTACCCGATGGATTTCATTGCCCTAGGGTTAGGTTTGCCCCTCCGCATGGCAGTATGGGACTGTGTTGCATATAGCTCCCTCCCAGCAAGTCCCAGTGAGTCACCATCCTGCTTGCTGGGCAGTCTGATGGGAACAGGCTGCTCTGTCTGTGCCTACCCTGACCTTGCTGCTTCTTCCTATCAGCACCTTTCCCTTCCTCTGCTCTGCCCCAAACATTTATACTTCTTTTTTTTTTTCTTTCTCTTTTTTTTCTTTTTTTTTTTTTTTTAAATATATTGTTTTAACTTTGCTATCAGGTAGGTCCTTCATTCATTCCTGTCTCTGCCGGTAATCCTGCAGTAATAATGACAGCATTTTTTTCTAGAAATCAAAGTGAATTTGCTGTTTTGTTTTTTTTTAACTTCACAATTTTTTAAATGGAAATGACTGCTGAAAGTAAACGCAGCTTGCAACATACAGACTTATTGGGCTGGCATGAATTTCCCTAATAACCTGGGGTATGCCTGTGTCCACGTGTGTGTTTTTTTCCCCTCTTAAACCTTGGAAAAAGAGCACTGTCTCTTTAAATCCTAACTCAAACTTTACTGGCGATTTTACAGAGCCTGGTTTCATTTATAGTGGAGCCAGACTTGCTGTGTGAGAGCCGTCCGCATGCTGGAATTAGTCTTAAGCTCGCTTCTGTGGCATTGCCAAATTCCATGTTTGTGTTTTATTTAGAATTCTTTTCACGGCCAGTCGAATCTGTTCAGGCACACATAGGCAGTGTTGCGCCCCATGGAGAAAATAAGCAAGTTTGCGTTTTCTTTGGCATAGGCCATGGCCACAAAAGACTGCGGTCTAAAAAAACATTTTTTAAAAGCTATTTTAACCCATAACAGATGTATAAAGTAGGCACACGCATGCCAGCTTCCTTAGTTTTAATTAAAAAATAATTACGGCTTTAATGGGATGCTAGTGACAAATTTGGATGAATGGTGGGTGACATTATCTCAAGGCTTGCTTCAACTTATAAATTAGTGCATTTCTCTTGGCCAGTGGTACAGATGAAATTAAACTAAGGAGCAGATTAATATTTCTTAAAGTTACATTGAACCAAATGAAAAATCAAATCAAATAAAAAACGAAGGCCCCTTCCTCCCTCTCTTGCTTAGATTCCCGTTTGCATGAGATCACAGAACATGGAGGAAAGGTTATTTTCCCTGCCTGATAAATGATCTGGCCAACGATAAACTGGGCTTAGGCTTGTAAGGTACCTGTCCCTTTCATAATTTCACATTGGCAGCCACATTGCCAAATTATTGTGATTAATGTCAGCAGGCGCTTGTATGTATAACCACATCTAACTATCCAACACAGTACCTTCAAGCCAGGAAATCTTAAAGGCAAACCCATCCCTATGTGCTGCATGTTGAAATGGTTCTCCCTACCTCGACTAACTGGCTGCCTTTTGGGCTGTGGTGCTAGCTGTGATTCTTCACGTCTTTAGGCTATTTTCAATTTGGGGCTTTTAAGGCTCACCGGAACTGGGCTAGATGCACAGGCTTGCACAGGTAACGACAGTTTATATTTATGAAGAAATAAACAAAGGAGTAATAAACATGTAATGAGGTAACCCAGATGGTATCTTTGCTGTTATTACAGTCAGGTGTATGAAAAGCTGGGGAAGGGAGAGGGAAGGATCAGCATGAGAGGCTGTGGATATCGAAGGAGAAGGAGGAGGAGAGGTCTGACAGGTTCACTGGAAAAAGTGTCTTCCTCCTTCCCACGCAAGCCTCCATCCCACCCGTGAACACCCTGAATAGGTGCTGAGAGAGAAGGTGATAATGCAGCGGAATTTTTCAGAGCATGCAGCAGAACCACAAGTCCTCTGGACCAGCTCATCCCACCCTAGAGCTTTCTAGCAGCAAAGGCAACCCAGTGTGGGATGGGGCTTTCTGGATGGGAGCAGATGATCGGCTTTGTGATCTATGGCACAGGCAGATGAGGATCATTTTGTGTGTGGATGGCCAAACCCAGCTTGCCGTTCTTAGATGCATTCTTCCATGAAACTTCTCATCTGCTTAACATTTAACTTCCGTTATAAAAAGGCCCTGAAACACTGCTGATAATGCATAATCTAGATAGTGAGAGCTCTTCTTCACTTAGGCATTGCCAGTTTTCTGGAACAAACATGTTACATTGCTTCCCCATTACAAAAATAAAAGCAATTTTTGTGAAAAAGCATTTGAAGGAAAGATAGAAAAAGAAAGTATCAGGTGTTAGATGGATAGCTGCTCACCTTTCCCTAGACCAGTCCAGATTTGTCTCGTGATCTGCAGATAGTTCACTACTAATTTCCATGGGAATGTGGCAGTGTCCCCCACCTCGTATGCTGAAGGCTATCTGCCACGTTAAGCTGGGGAAACCCAGCAAGAGGGAGCTGCTCTGCTTGGTTCGAGCTAGTCTGGAGAATTTCAGCTCCTCAGAGTGATCTCTGATCCCTCAGGGAGAGCACTGCCTCTCCTCGGTGTGCAGGACGTCCATTGCCTGAAGCTGAACCAAGCCAGACTCTCCAAAGATAAAATTCTTAGTCTTTGTTTAACTGCAGCACAAGAGAGTTTTTCCTTTGTCGCTGAATGAGAATTTCTGTGGTAACATTTCCCTGAGCTTGAATTCCTCCTGAGTGAAAATGAAGTTCCAGCATTAACAACATGAGTCACATAGTACAGATGAGAGTCGTTTTTGCATTCCTGGAATTTTTGGAAGGGAAACATTACATTCATGATAATCCTTTCAATTATACCTTATTGCTAAAATAATTCGTGAGGCATTCTGAAGTAGAGCCCTCTGATATTTGGTTACAGTTGAGGCTTTGAAAATAGCACCTGAAAGCTTTTAAACTCCTGTGTGTCAGTATCTTAATTTTCTTTTTATGTTGCTACACACACGATGGTCCAGTGTCTTTTTAATTTACTCCTTAGGATTTTTTGTTTAATAAATAAGGCTAATTTGATTTGTTCTGATCTGTCTCGAGTATCTAATTGCTGCTATAGAGAATGATTAATGTCCAGTTGAAAGAATTCCACATCTATAAATGAGAACTGAAAGCAGATGTTAGTTTGATGAACGTGTGCTGCCCATTCCCTTTCTGCACTGGCTCAGGAAGGAGGCTGCTGAGATATCGCTATCTATCAAAAAAGAGATATTAGATGCCAAATACAGTTCAGAGTCATACACCTATCATGAGCTGAGTGAACTGTTAACAAATAATGTATCCCAGGTAGTATTTTTCTGTACTTGTGAAATATCTACACACACGACAGTGTTATCCTCAAATTGTCAGAAGTACTTGACAAACTCCAGTTCAGGGGAATGCACTGTGAATTGATTACAACCAGGAATTTGTCTCTCAGCTTTTACTCAGGCAATAGTGTTAGTATGTTATCCGAGGGCAGGTAAATTCAGTTTCCAGCGCTGTTGCATGCACAGCGCTGATTCTGAAGTTAATTCAACTCATTAAAAAAAAGAGAGAAAAAAAAAAAAGAGGGGGAAAAAAAGGAAAATAAAGAGAGGCTGATACAGTTCTCTTTTCAATTTGTCGACTGGCTAGGTGCTCAAACATTTCTGGCAAGCCAGACCAAATGCTGTTGAGAGCTCGCTAGCTTGAGTTCAGGCAGATCTATGGAGAGCAGACAGTAAAAGGAGCAGAAGACTGAATTGCCCAGGCACAAGATCGGATTTTGTAGCATCAAGCCAACTTTGACATACTCCTGCATGTAATAAGCACAGCAGCTTTTTAGATAAAAGCAGGTACAAACAGGATCTTTTCGTGTGGGCTCTCCAGTTTAGTAATGCATGATGCTTTATGGTCCTTTCACAGGTGGTGCTCTCTTGGCCACTGGAGCACGCCTTCCCAGCCAGCGTGTAACAGCAGGTTAGCAGCGAGCGTGTGTCAGAATGGAGGAGGAGAAATTTTGGCCAAGGGCAGGCATTTTTGGATAATGGCAATAGGATTGTCGGTGTTTCCAAAAAGCAGAGAGTGCTTTCTTTTTAAAGCCTCTTTTAAAAATCTTTCCTGTACTTTTAAAATATTCGCCAGTATTACTGTGAACAAAAGAGAAAAAATAGTCGGCTTACAGATTTAGTCACTTTGATTTTTTGGATAGGAAATAGCCTTTACATTTTTATTTTTGTTGAATTGCTATTCAGTAATGTCTACGACTAGAAAACTATTTCACAGATGGACAGACGGAGATGTAAAGACTAACACAAATCTTCCTTCCTGTCTATAAATCAGGCTGACGTGGGATGTGTGTATGTATAGCAGGAGAGAGAGGGAAAGAGAGGAGGGGAGATGGAGGATAAAAAGGACAAAAAAGGACGAAGAAATGTAATTGATGCAAATACGACTATCCTGATTTAAGCTGGTGAGATACTCATGTGGCTGATACCATTACTGGTCAGTCTGTAGTGCACGGTAAACTTAGTTTCTATGGAGAGGAGCAAGGACTGAAGTCAAGCAATGTGGCACAGCTTGCAGAACAGTCAGCAAAATATGTTGCAATTTCTCTTGGTGTACTCTCTTGACTCGTTGTTCCTACATCCTTATTTGGTTTAGGATAAAATATCCTTGATAAAACATGTAAAGAGAGATGTCCTTTTTAACATGGTGGCTTTCCTCCTTGCAGTGAACTCAGCCTGGTGAATGAGCTGCAAATGTGTAATTTTTGCAGGACAAGGCTTGTCCAAAGTATTTCATTGTTTCTGGAAGTGGTCACTTGAGCAAGTACACATGTGCTATGAGTCAGTATTAGTTTGCTCTGGCTGCTTCTTAGCAGGCTTTCCTATGAATAAAGGTGTGCCTGGCCTTGAGCAAATTGTGGAACTCCCTTGTGTTGGCAGCGGGAAGGTGTGAAAGGGTTGGGAACTTCATGTGGAGCACATAGCTCAACACATATCAGAGGTTTAGCATCAGGAATCTCATGTTTTCGCTGTACAGACAGATACTCTGTTGGCCTTACACAACTGAGGGCATGACTGTAAGTTTTAATCATGCATCTAAAATCGAAGGAGAATACCATACAGGGAGCATTCCTTGGAAAAGGCAGCTGTGGGAGACCAACCACAGGCTCTCTTTACAGGTGGGAGAATATAAATCATTCCTATTCCAAGACTCCCTAGTGATATCAATGAAAGGACCCTGTATCTGGCTAAAAACAAAAAAAAAATCCATGTTGAAAAATACTGTGAGTGGATTTGAAAATTTGATGTATGTCTTTATTGCTATCCAGTGAAAAGTATTGATGAGAGAAGGAGATTCTTGCATTGCATGTCCCATTCCCTACTGTTTGGGAAATCTAAATCCAGGCCTCTGTTAAATATTCTCTGTGATCTTGGAAAAATCCTTTAATTTCTCTATGGAAAGTCTCCCACCAATTCAGTAAGGAATTCCAACTCTTCATTTTCTTGATGGGAATATTATGAGGATAAAGATGTGGAAGTTTCTGAGGTGCTCAAATACTAAAATAATAAAAAGCTACAGAAGTATATAAAATGAATGAGAATAATTTGGGCTAATATATGAGGAATTGCTCATCCTGTGCTTTATTGGATGTGATGGAAATGAGACTGAGGGCCATTGCTGGTGGTTAACATTTGTCCAACTGTTACTGTGTTTAAAATACTCAGAAGTGTATAAGAGGTACTGCTGTTACTCCTCTGTGAAAACGGTGGATCAAATTGTGCTTTCAGGTACAGCAGCTCGAGACCATTGCAAATTAAACCATTGGAAATCAATGGGGTTGCACATTTGTAACTGAGATCAGAATTTGGCTTGGCCTTGTGTGTTAATTCTTGCATCTAAACCTGGAAGAAATGGCTTTTTTATTACAGCAGTGCTTGAAGAGACCCCAGGAAAGTAAGGTGTAAATATTAGAGGCTGCCAACAGCTAGTGGCAGTTTCGGCCTAATAAACTGGAAGTAAATAACTTGGTGATTAGCTGGAATTGGCAGGCCACTTAAACACAGCTCTGACTGGGTACATGGTTTTCCCTGTTCACACCTTAATACTATATAACAGCATGGATGGATGCCTGGAAGATACATGAGCCTCAGCATAACTTGTTCTGAATCTACCTTGACACTTCTGTTTGTGAATAGTCTTGATGATAACAACAACAATATGGACTTAGCTAGAAGCTTTCATCCCAAGGAGCCCAGAGCTCTTCTAATTTGATGAGTGAGCAAACAATAAACAGCAAAATTTGAATCATTACAACAAGGATAGTTTTGCAGCTCAAATGCTGAATGGGGAAACCAGTGGAAATTGGGGTTTCTTGCTGCTGCCCCCATCACACAGTCCTGTGAACCTGCCTAACTAACTCCTTTTTCTCAGCGTCTCTCCGTAGTGGGGATGTGTGAGGCTTAATCTCAGGCAAACAGGTGTGTGGATAAAGCAAGCAGTGCAAGAACCTAACAGAATTATTGTGAATAGAGTTGTATGTTCAGGGAAATTCAACCCTTGGAGATCTACTCTAGGAAGAAATACGATCAAATAGTGAGGGAACGAATGAACTCTTTCAGGGCAGGACATAGAGGAAGTCCATGGGAATTACAGAAAAATCAATTGCAATTGATTCAGTGAGCATTAGATCAGGCTTCTTGCTCCCTGACTGCCATTAAGTTGTATTTCAAGAAACAACAGGGCATTTATGCAAGGGTAGTAAGAGAAAATTTGGCATGGTCCACTAAATGAGTGGCCATGAGTTGCCATTGCCACGCTCCTGTCTCATTTCTCTCTCTTATATCTGTGTACTGTAAGTAGCAAGAGACATTTCCGGTTCAGTTGTCATTTGCTGCCTTTCTGAGTCCCACTTTAAGCTCTAATACGTAGACTTTAACATTTTGTTGTTCCTCTGGATGACTACTTTTTCCTTTGCACTGATGAGGTTCCTGCTGCAAGGAGGAATTCCCCTCTCCTATGTAATAAAATGACCAGACTGGGTTGGCATTTTGTTCCCAAAGAGAAAAGGATATAAAATACTCAAAACAGTGCCAGGCTCCTTGACAAGAGTTAATACTTCACGGTATTGTGTCACTCCTGCAGCCTCTGGTTTTCAGTTACCCATCCCTCTTCGTCATTTCATTAGTCATTATTTTTGACAATGGGTGCAGTGATGTGGTTTGATTGAAAAGTGCTAGGGTACGGTGCCCAGGTTTGTTATTTATGAATAGTGACCATCGTGTTGACATGTAGATTACTAAGAATTTAAACTGTGTAGGGGTTAGAGAGTATATTGTTTCTTGACTCCTCTGTGTACTCTTTTGGTGGTTCAGAAATGGAGTGATAATCCTTTAAAATATTGCAACTTGCCTGAGATTGTGCAGCATACTTCATTCTTGTGGTCTCTCTTAATCAGACATCACAGCTAAGTATGACCAGGAAAAGAAAAAGGCTTGGACATAGACTTGGTTAGTAAGTTCCTTGCCTCTAGAAATCTGGTCTGGTCAAGTCACTACATGAACAATGGCATAAAATGAATATACTTTGAAAGTGATTTGCTTTGGGTTTGGATTAGGCCTCTAATCCAGGTCAGCAGTTATCAAATTATCTTGCAGAAGATGAGTATTTTGGCCCAAGGTACTCAGAACTGAAATGTGTAGCAAAAGCACATCTAAAATTCCTACGTAGGAGGGCTAAAACTCATGCATGGAGATACTGGAGCACTTCTAATCAAATCATGGGATCTGCTTGGCTTTTAACTTTTACTGTAACTAAGAACTTACAAAATAAATTTAAAAAAAGAGGGGACCAGAAAGATTTAAATACATCTAATTTTATTTTTTTGAGATTAAGTACATGATACCTGGAACCCTCTAGGAAAGCAAACCAGGGCTGGCTCTACAGTGTGAATCTCCATTTGTTGAAGAAGCCCAGAATCCAGAATGGCTGCTTTATGTGGGTTTCTTAATTTCTTCAAGCTCTTGGGCGAAAGTCAGAGCTGTATGAAGGTAGGTGTGCGTGGTATTTTGCAAGCAGACATGAGCTTTTTCTGCCCATGCTTCAAGCCAACTGGCCACAAGCCAGCCCTACAGCGGAAGCCGTACAGCTGTGTGAATGAGGATGTTGAGCCGCAGCCCCATCTCTGCAGGGCTTGTTAGCTTGGGGTTGGGTTTGTACTAACCACAGCTACATGTCCTCTGCATTGGTGCTAGCTCGTGTCTGGCCAGGTTGGAGTGCAGGCGGGGTGAGCCTTTGTCAGCTTGCCAGATACCATGTAGACATACCCTTCCTCACCCTAGGTAGCAGTTTCTCAGGCACTTAATTTTTTGTTGAAGTCAGCATGAGCAAGTGTTAGTCATCTTGAGTAGCAGTTGCCAAAGGAGGTCCTTTGTGTAACGCATAGATTTAGCAATCTAGGCATTGACTTTGCATTACAAATGTTTGATCTGCTTTCTCCCAGGCCTTTCCACTCTCTTGGTCACTGTCAATCCCCTTTCCTGCTAGCTGCTCCAGCCCATAATTGCATCTGACTGCAGTGATACAGTTGTCAGCCCTGGAGAAGTCTCTAGACTTTATCGCCACTCTCCCTCAGGCAATGCAGTTTGCCACCAACCCTGAGAGGCTGGTTTAGAGTCTCTTGAAATTGTTGAGATTTTGATAGCGCATTATGGTGATACTGCCCTTTCTCTTTACCTTGAAGAAGGGAGTGGTAATTTAGCCATAAGAGAACGAGTCACCGTAGCAAGCTGGCGTTTCTTCCCTAGGCAGCATGATAAAAGTTTCACCCTAGAGGGTACAAAGTATGTTTCACAGAGTAAACCAAAAAGAAGCTGGCATTTTCTCGTGTTTCCAAGTTGTCTGAGCTTTGATTGGTTTCTGTGATTCAAGGAGTCGTAGAAGTACATTTTACATCTCCCTTTATCGTCTGTTACTAATGTACTGGTATTCCTTCCTACTTGGCTTCTAGCTGAACTAGTTGAACTTCACAGTGGTATAAAAGCTTGAAATTGCCCAGAAAAAATTCAACTTCCTTCACTTTTTCAGGTGCTAGCACTGATGTTCTGAAAAAACCCCCACATGATCTAGGTGTGAAACTGCAGTCTGTTCAACCCACTAGAAACTTCACGGTGTCTTCTTTCAGGTTTCTCATGAGGATTTGCATCCTAAGAAATGAGAAGAATAACAATAACTTGAATGAACCCCAAACTTCAAGATTTCTGAGAAATGGAATTTTTTTTTCATTTTTTTCTTTTGTTTTGTTATTTCTCCCC
>WEIS01077477.1:1480-13742 GCA_013389965.1 Todus mexicanus | reverse complement strand
TTTTTTTTTTTTTTTTTCCCCCCCCCCCCCCCCGATATTTTGGTTCAAACCCCATGACTTCTGCGTCAGTATCAGTGTTGTTTCAACATCTTTCTCGCAGTTCATTTGCAATCTGACAAAAGGAGTAAAATATGGGTCTCGTGACTACTAGGGCAAGTCCCTGACCATTAGGCAACTCTCTCTTATACAGTCTTTCTGATGAAACTTCACTGAAACTTAGCTCTTAACACAGACCATCTTAGCTGTAAAGAATCTTTGGTAAAAGTGTTCTGGGCAGCTCTAGTCCATGGTCTTCAAACTTGTCTTAACTTCAGCCATGTAAGTCAAACCTATAAGATACTATCTGTGGTGTCCTGTGAAAAAGAATGGGCTTTATACATTGACTACATTGCTTGGGTAGTACAGTTATTCTCCAAGAGCTTTCTTAATGTGATGGACACAAGAAGAGCCTTCCAATTGTCTCTTTCATGCCCTGTGTATCCCAGCTAAATTCCAAATAGGATCTGAAAGTCCAGACATGGGTCACTGAGCCCAGGGGTGTTACATATGCCCTCTTAGACCTGGGAGGAAAGCAGTGGAAACATACCTTCTAGAGTGGATGCACTTCACAGTTGGAGAGATGTAACCTATTTTGTCAGCTATCACAAAACACTCATTTCATTTCTGTTGCTACAGTTTTGGCTAGAACTGTTCAAGCCCTGCAGGGTTCAGTTCACAAGGTTGAATGTGAACTGAACCCTGCTCTCAGGTTGAGGAAGGGTGGGTGGAGAATCATACCTTTCAAGTTTGCTTAGAGGGATGAACCTGAGAAATTCACACCTTCAGAGCCCCTCATCCTCTTCTTCTACTCACACGTGCACTGAGCCTTTTAATACTCTTTACTCAGGACTTCATAGTGATCCTGGTATTACTTTCTCTCTATTTGTGTTTCTGGCTTTCTCTGCTGAGTCACCCAAAATGCTGTACAGTGTTTTCTTCTCCTTCGGGGCTCCAGGTGTTGCCACTAATTAGCTCTTGTGTTGTTATAAAGTACTTCAGAATCTGCCATGCACTGTAGGTTACCTTGTTGCAGATCTGATCTTCTCTCGGTAATTCACATGTGGAATCTGTCTCTCTACCCAAGTAGAATGCAAAGTGTGGTTTATAATTTGCAGAAAATATGATAGGGATACAGTTCTGCTCAAGCTATTGAGAACAAACAGCAAGGTGATATTGTGGTTTGTTAAGACTATTTGCAGCAGGATCCACATCCACCCCTCCCCTTCTTCCCCCCAAATCCGTAGGCAAAATAATAGTTATATTCCACAGCCTTGATATGACACGTCCAATGACTTGGTGGCATTTTTAATTCACAGTTGTGTCCCTATCAGTGTCTCCTTCTCGAACATTCACATATTAATCCCAACTCCATTTCAGTGTGCTGGCCATATTCTGTTCTTGTTTACATACAGTAGATTACCAGGAATTAAATACAGTAGCAAAACAATTAAAGATGAGATAATAAAAGAACAGGATTTTGTATATGCTCCCAATTACCTTAACGAGTATATATTCTTACTTTGGCTGTAGAGATGCTCTAATGTGGCACAAAGTATCTCCCTTCCTTGCCACTTCCCATAGGTGTCCTAAAAAGGAATAATCCAAGCTTGTGAATGATGTAGCTGCATGGTCCACTTCACTTTTCTCACGGTAACAGTATCATTTCTCTGTTTAAGTGCAGTACAGAACATGTGGCTTTAAACATGTGGATTTTGGTGGAAGACAAACAGATTCCCTTTCCCCTTGATGCTAGAAATAGCAATAGCACTGAGCAGTCAAAATATTTCAGTCTCATTCTAAGTGTTTCATGTCCTGTTATCGTTGCAGGAAAGAATCCCCCATCCCTGACAGCTATTTTCTTTTTGGTGCTTTTTGCAAACATGAGAGTGAAGAAGTAAGGGGGAGCTCTTCCACAACAAATATCACTGCATGCTCTGGGATCTTTTGGAAACAACCATTTTTAAATTATTTTTTTTAAAATATATCTTCCAACAATTCTTATTACTAAGATATTCATTCTTATAAAGGGATGTTAAATAATTAAGCCCGTGGAAGGGGCAACATCAACAAGTGCTGGAATATATTTAAATAATGAAGAACATTTTTAATTTGTACATGTAAAATAATTGTGGGCCGATGGCAGGTTAAGCATTCATATTTATTAAAATGTACTTGTCTCTCCTTTAGAAGAAGAAGGTTGTCATTTCCTATACTCTTCCTCACCCAGAGCCACTTCAAGGCTTCCTTCTCTTCAGTCAAAAAGAATCAATTATGCATTGCGGTTGGTTTCTCCAAAAATACTTTGATTGCCTCATTTTGTTTTAGCTGAGAGCACTCCAGTCATTCCTCTTTATACAGAAGGGAAGAGGGGTGTAGAAATTACCCAGCCTGTAACCAAATAACCTGGCCTTTAGTGTGGATTCCTAGTGATTCAGAATATTGACAGCAATCAGGAGTCTCAGCCTGTTGAAACTTCCCCTCTAATTGAACTGGGAAAGGTAAACCAGTTTCAGTGCTCCGCATGCTGTAATTGCAATAATTTAATTTAGCTATTTAACCTGTAATTCAGTGGTATTTATTAAAGAGCATAGGAGAAAATGAGGCCATTAGGAGCCAGAGATGAATACATTGAAATGAAAATGAACACTTCTAACTGCTAGTTGACCTTCGTTTTGTAGCAGTTTTTATTAGGCTGGTCACGGTAATTACTGGGACGTGAATCATGGAGAAAAGTGAATAATTCTGTAATGAACATTTTTATTCATTATCTCACATTCTCAGGAACCAGAAAAGTATCGTGTAAAAGTATCTGCAGTGTTCTCTTTTTGTTTGTTTTTTTGACAAATAATGATTTGTGGACAATAGCCCGGTGCAAAACATCACTCCACTGTGAGAATTCATGTTACGCTGGATTAATGGGCCCTCGTTGCTCTGTGTGCAGCATGCAGGGCTGTGGGGCACGCCCATGGAGACCAAGCAGTTTGTAAATCAAGCAGGAATCGTGATAGTAGACATAGGAGATGCTGGTCACCTGTGTTAAAACTTAGGACAGCACGTTTTGGGACAAAAGGTGAGGTATTAAAATTTTCCAGTGATTTGTGCTGGACTCTCTGGGATCGAGGCTTTTCACCCTGGCTCCTGCCAAGGGGCAGTTTGTTTGTGAACAGGTTTTCCTGACCTTCAGTAAGTGGTTTTGGAGAGAAAAGTCTGCATTTGTGAAGCCTTTCCCAATATCACTGTGCGAGCAGTAGAGCATCCTGCATTCGTCTCCTGCTTCGGCTCACACCAGCCAGCTTAGCTCTGGGGCACAGAAACTGCTTCCCCAGGGTTTGCTGCAGAAGAGAAAGGGTGGAAGGTGAGCAGAAGTGGCTGAATTAGTGGCTCTGCCATTTGCTTGGCCTCTCTAGTATTGCTATCTCGCTGGGGAACAGGGGGGGAATCAGCAGCCTGCGAGAAGGTGGGAGCCCATGCGCTGCCCTACACCGGTGCCTGCGTGCTGTGCAGTACAGTCTGCTGGGTGTCCTGCCACTGCAACCCTTCCAGCCATGTTGTTTCATTAAATCTACTCCTTTGCTGCAGCAAATTGTTCAGAGTTAGCGTCTCGGCAAGGAGGAGAACAGGCAGCGTGTTGGCAGTTGCGCTATGATTGATATTCTGTTCGCTGCTCTTGAACACTCTGATCGTTCTTTTTACCACTCTTGTTTTCTTACTAGTGTTATTAAACCAGCCAGACTCTACAGGGACCTGGCCTCCTGCACTCCCACAGTTCACAAGATCTGGAGGGGTTTTTATTTTGGTTTTGTGGTCTTTTTTTTTTTTTAATTTGTAATTTTTTAATCTTTTTTTTTTTTTTCGGTCTTTTTGGTTTTGTTAATTACTACCCAATACAAGGAGATGTAAGTTCAGTGAAAGCAATGCAGTGAGGAGGGTTACTCCCCAAATGCCTCCAGCTTATCTGCACTATTCACCACCAAAGTAATTCTAACATGGATGAAGATGCTGAATTTATTGATTGTAATTACTCACCCTGAAAAGGATGCTAATAGTTCCAGATTCAAAGCTCTGAATGCTGGAGGTGGTCTTTGCTAGCCACTTTTTTCTCTGCTTAAAAGTAGCCAATAAACTTATACTAAGCAGCAGTGATGAAAAACCCCAGCTGCACTAACCTCTTAATTTCCCCAAGTCTGTGTTTTCTTACTTGAAGCTCTTTGATTTTCAACCTGACTTTGAAGAGGAACTTAGATCTCATTTAACTTTAAAGTGTCCCAGTGATGCACATTCCCACGATAGTTTTACTAATTCCTTCCACTGTCTTCACCTGAGGAACATTTCAGTCCCTCTGGCAGATCTCTCACTGCGACTGACATAGACTCAAGGCTTGGTATTCAAATGGCTGAGGCTATATTCTGTGGGTTTAGGGTGGTAAAAAACAAATGAAGTTGTTAAGTGATAAGGTGTGAATTTTTTCAACATTCACCTGGGGTCAGAATTTGGACATAACTTAAAAATCGAGATTGGAAGAGTGTGCTCATGGAGAGACACCAAGGAGCTGGGCTGAAGAAGGGGATGAGATATTTTCCAGTTGACTGATTTTCCTGCCGCATGCCCTTACCTGCAAGCTACCCCTTCCTGAACAGCCCAGAAACACAGCCTGGTAAGATGCCACTGTTTGCACCAATTTTCTTTATCTAATACTGTTTTAACCTTTACCGCACCAAAGAGTCTAACCTGAATGCTTGCTGAGGATTGGAAAACATTTAACCCCCCTTTGGAATCTGGCAGTGTGATCTCGGGGTGGCTTGCCAAGTCTTTTGTGGGGGATTTAGTTACCTATGACTAGTTTTCTTTAGAATACTGCCACATTCTTTTGGGCCCCTGTTGCTAAATGGAGATGTACAAATGCATGTCTGACCACCCCCATTCAGTGATTAGCCAGAAAACTTAATCTTGGGTCAACCTAATAGGGTCAAGTTCTATTAATAATAGTTTTCATCTGTGGTGACTAGTTAACAGTTACAGATGATATGTGAATCCTGACTCAGTATTACCAGAATACTCAAGGATTTGAGAAGGCTTAATACAATTCAGAGTTTAAAAACAATTAGAGGATTCTGGACTGTATTTCTTTTAAAGACATTTATTTGCCTTGTTTATTCGAAGGAGTAGAATTGAATGTCTTTACTAGAAACATTATTTTTACAATCCAAGAGTTAAAAGTCCTTGCGGTACATATTACTACATCTACATAAAATATACTGTGATGGTGAGAGTTACAGACTTGCTCGTACAAGCAGATATAAATTGAACATATTTCTTTTATATTCAATATATATTTTGTGCACACATGTGTCTGCATGTATATGTGGGGTGGTAAGAAACAATTTTGCCATTATATTTTTGTTTGGAAACAAATGCCAGTCTGTGATAATGGTATACTTTTTCTAGCATAAGATCTTTTTAAGCCATAGACTCTGCCACTGGGGACTGTACTATGAGATAATTGACCTCCACGTGAGTTATGTGTCCTGAGTCTAAAGCAAGGGCACACGTGGTAGCATCAAAATCAATTATCTCACAATCCGTCCCCCAGTGGAGAGGACTACTGCAGCTAGAATAGACCCATGAAAAAGATTTAGATATTTTAAAATGTTTTCAGCAACTTAATTTTTATAAATAATGTTATTGCATTATGCACAGAAAAATGGTGGTGGATTAAACTGCACTAAGTGTACCTACCTGTGGACTCTGTAAGGGCACTCGCTAGCTGGGAATGAAATCTCGTTGGGGTATCACTGATGGAGTATCACCAAGGCTGCATTAACTGAGGTGCCTCCATCGCTGCCATGCAGATGACTGTCAAGTAGATCCATCTTCATTTCCTCTGTGGTTATCATCCTCTTGCATGTGTCAGGGAGCAGCAGAAGTAATGGACAGAGCTGCTAAGCTCTGAAGACAAAGTTCCACCTCTGCCAGTCTTTGCAAACCCTTGCCAGGTTAAAACTATTTGGAGAGAGCAAAGGTATTTAACTCAGAAAAGGCGTCTCCAGTCAGAGCCTGATCACCCAAATGATCATAGCTAAACTATCATGTACTGGAACTTTGAAACTCTTCAATTGCCCAGTTGCTTGGTTACAGGATCATTTGTCATCTATTCTGGTAGCAGGGTGAGAGGTGAGGGAACTGGAGGGAAGGGGGGAGAAGATTACATGTGCTGTTGAAAATGCAATGAGCACATTCGATCATATCTAATTCCCATTTATATTACTGTGGACATCCCTACTGCCCAGCTGCCCTCTCAAAGACTCAGAGCTATGGGATTTTTTGATGCATGAATGAAGACTGGGAAGAGGGCCAGCATGCTGTTCATAGGCTTCTTCATCATTTATTACCTTCTACTTTTAATTGTTTTCCTGCTTCTCTCGAGATATTTATCTAGGAGGAATTGTACTATGCAATGCAGACACGCGAGGTGGCAACTGAAGATTGCTTGTTAGCTCAGCGCACCGTACAGTAGACGGATCTTAATAAAATAGAGAAGAGCATTTACATTAATAGAAGAGACCCATTTGTAAACCTTTTATTACTTAAGTGCACAAGTTTGACTCCTGTTTGTCCATTACAGAGGTGTGGGTTATATAATAATCACCACATAACTGCATTGTCTGTATCCTTACAGTAATGAAAATCAGATCTCTTCGTATGCCACTCTGCAGACACCCTATTGTGTCTGCAGGGCTACCTTCATCTCGAGTTAAAGGTTCTGGTAGATTTACAACAGGGCAAAATTTGATCTGCTTCGTTTCTGACTGGTACTTCAGCAGTGGAAAAATTAAACAGAAGACATCAGAAGAGAGCTTGATGATAGGAGTTAAACAAAGGGGAAGTTGACAAGGGAGGGAAGAGTAATTGGTGAGGAAAAGACAGGAATGGGGTGTGTGTATCACAGAGTGAGATTTCAAGGGAGGAATTCAGATCTCTAGTTTCCAGTAGCATCAATGGAGCTTCACAATCCTTTTCTCTGGGCAGATTTCAAATGCACCCTTGCTGCAATTTGGATTCCCTTGTCAGAGCCTGGTAGCTTTATCACAGGCAGTATCTCTGGGTACCTTTCATGGTCCCCATGCTGCTTCCTAGCCCTGCTGCATTCTGATTAAATTGTGAGTGCCACGGCCACAGCCTTTCCTCCTTGCAGAGCTGGTGATGGCTGTGAGGGGGACAGTGCATGGCTCAGGTGCAGATGAACTTGGTCTGTGTTTGGTCAGCCTCCAACTCCCAAACCTGACCCAAACACATTGTTGAACCCAGGGGATGGAGAACTGGCAGAGTGGAGCTGTGTGAAATATAGCTCCAGCCTTCGCCAGTCAGTGCTTTGTGTTTTCAGAGCACCCCACACTGTGCAGGAGATGTGACAAATCACTCCGAATCTCTAAGGAAGGTCAGATCCATAGGCTAAAGCAGGAGTGACCACTTTGATTTAAGTCCTCTTTGATTTGAGGAATAAAAAGATGCAAGCCCCTTTTCATGCTTTGAGGGCTAGAGAATTGGGGAGCTTTCATGCCTCTGTCCCATTTTAGTCTTCAGGAAGGCAAGGTTTTTGCCATACTCCAATTTCTTTTTTCAAACACAAGAGTGCAGTTCAGAACAATCGTGTGTGTATTGGGACTTGGAAGAATTGAAGGCCACTAAATGTAGGGGAGCTTCCTAGGTGGAAAAGGTGTCTTTAGAAACAGGAACTCTTTAACTGATATCTCAAAAATTATTTTATTATTTCGCCCAATACTTTAATGACCTTAAGTGTTTATCTCACCTCTTGGGGGAGTAGGTAGAGCTGCTCATTTTGTCACTGTGAAGGTTCACATTATTTACTGAAGCAGTCGAGCCTTCTCTGTGTGGTACCTAGCATTCACTTTAGTCAATTGGGAGAGTGTTTGTTGACTTTGATGGGTCTGCTGAGCAGAATCCATGTTGCCAAGTTCAGTAGACAAAGCATATACACCACATTTATTCATTCCTCATCCATCTTGACAAAGGGATAAATATTGACTCAAGTGTTCAGACTCATTTTCCTCCCATCCACCCTCCCAGAAAACCCCAAAGAACGTGTTTTATGGATAGAGCCAAATGACCAAGCTTAGATAAAAATACCTTGTGCCTGTAGATATGAAATGGAATCAATTAGTCTGAGTAACAGGTCATCTTGTCTGAGACAGCACACATCATTAGATCTAAAAAGAAAAGATGATGATAATATGTAATTTAAAAATATATGTGTATTGCCTAATGAATTAGGAAAAAACCTTTTACCATCATGTATTTTTAATTGTATGATGAACAATGAAGTATGTGAATTAGCTTGATTTAAATATACAAAAGGGTTGAAGTACCCTAATAATAAATCCGTAGGTGTGTGTTGGGAAAGAGATGCAGTTCGTGTGACTGATGAGATATTAACAGTTTTGACCTCATCTCTCAGTGACTGATACTGATAAGACTCATTTCTAGAGCGCACCGAGGATCCCATACAGCACAGCCTCTGTTGAGGTTGGAGGAGCGTGTGCAGCTCACGCTGAGTCCGATGTTTCTAAATGGGGTACTTGGAGAAACTCAATTAATTTTTGTGAATCATGGCCGTAAATTTAAAAAGCAGAAAATGCCTGTTTCAGAATGCTGCTCTGGCACTGGCAATGAGACATTTTTTCTGTACTCTCAAGTACTCCTTCTCATCTGAGATGCTGCTGGCTTGGGGCTTCTCTTAAGGATTTGCCAGCCTCAGAGTAAGGAAATATTTTCCTGATAATTGGCCTACACTGTCACTGGTCCAATGAAATCCCATTATTTCTTGTTGTATCCCAGTGGGATCCCCCAAACAATTCCTTGGCATCCTCACTATCTGTCCCTTGTCAGACCCTCCTGGATGCTTATCTGGAGCCTCTCGCCAAACTCCAGATCTAAGTCAGTCTGATTGCTGTCGGCTCTGTGCATGTCCAGGCCCTTCTTGCTGCTTTGCATCCCATATCCCTCAATTGCTTTTTTTTTCTTTTTTTTTAATTGTAAATCTGATGTGCCATGATGTTTTGGTTAGAAAATAACTTCTCCATAGAGTTAAGCATCTGCCTGAGATTGATAAAGGCAAAACAGTCCAGACTGAACATTGTCAGTTAATCCCTCTGTCACCCAGCTCTGTTTGCCAGGGTGTTCTTGAAGTCAGAATCTGATCTACAGCAAGAATAAATGGGAAACTATTTTGCCGCAGAAAAGTGACCCAAGACTGTGTAATTCTGTGCACCTTGCTATTTAAAGGGTGTTGTCAAATTAGAGGTAATTCAGAGGAGAACAACTAAAGAGATTAATGTTGGCGGGATTATTTCATAGGGAAGGATGAAAAGAACTAAAAATGTATGAGCAAGTTAAATAAGGAGCAGGTAGAGGGAATACGATTCAAGTTACAAGGAACGTTGGAGGTGATTCAGTAGTGAGACACCCCCTCCAGGCCCCATTTCCAGAAGGTTTGGAGTTAGGTGATGAAGTCCATGAAGCCAATGAGGCTTCAGTATCAGCTTGATATTATGCACCAGGTGCATTTTCAGAATCAGAGCTACAGCCATGAATAATAGGTAAACTGAACTATGAGTGAAATGAGCATTAGGAAAGAATTCCAGGCCATGACTGATTTCCAGGTTGTAGAGTGTTCTTAAGAGGTGGAAAAATGCCAAGGCTCAGCAAAGTACTTACAAACACCTCTCCCAGCATTTGGTGAATACATCTCCTTTGTTTGAGGCATTTAAAACTAGATTAGATGTTAAACTTAGACTAGGAACAGAACAAGAAACAAACTAAAGGAAGGATGGTTTGGGAAGGAGGTGTCATACCTGACTTGTGCCCAATGCTGAAGCTTTCCATTTGTTGTTTGTTAGAAGTCAAGGAGACTGACTGTTTGATTGTTCAACTGATTGCTACCCCAGTTTAACTGACTTGCTTTAGCATACCTATATAAATCTACAGGGAGAAATTTCCTGATATAGGCAGTTTTAAGCTGTCAGAAATAGAGGCTACACTGGGGTTTGCACTGGTTAAAGGGAGTCCTTTTGATTAAACTGGTGCCAAATTCTGTGTGGACAAATCCTCATATTGTAACAAACCCACACATCCTCCCTTTCCTCTGACAATCATATCAGGCTGGTGAGTCCTATGGACCCAATCTAATAGAAATGGAATTTTTACCATGCAAATCTTATTACCTAAAGTGCCAATGAAACTAATGGGATTTTGGATAGTAAAAAATACTCTGTATGTGATACATAGTTTGGAATATAAATTCATTGGAGGGGGGGAATATAAGGAAAAGGAGCTGTTATTGCATGTGGTCCTTTGTGACTTTGGAGAATGTGTTCCTCCCAACACCCCTCAGCTCCCCCTTGATTTCAGTGGGACCAAATGGTGTTTAGTGTCTTGCTGAAAACACTCAACTCCTTGCAAAATTTGGTTTTCAAAATACACAGCTAAGTGTCTGTTTGCTTTAGAATTCGTTTGAAGGAGGGGAACAGCCATAAAAAATATCCCAAATGTTCCATTCCAACGACAGCCACCTAGAGGAATGTATATTTTTCCAAAGGGAACCATTTTTGCTGTGGAGGTTAGTTGAATGTGTCAGGAATGCAGGGAACATTTGAATGTATTTTGACAATCCCTGGATAAAATAAAAAAAAAAAAAGAAAAAGAAAAAAGGTGGAATCTATTTAGCTAACATTGTAATTTACACCACCCTCCCAATATAAGCACACATAAATATGGTGTGTGTTACATATATGCTGGTGTCGTCAGGCTGCCAGTCTATGTGGCAACTCTCAGGCTGAGGACAGTGTCAGTAGATAGATCCAAAGTTAGTAACTGAAGCACTGCAAACACTTCAGCTTTTGAAGCTCTCTGCTGTAGTTCCTATACGTTGTGATAATACAGCACAACTTGCAGAGAGTTACCCCTTATCATTACTTGGGTAAAATTCCTACTGACTTTTGTGGGAGCTTAGTTTATATGTATGTTCAGGCCTAAAATAATTTAAAGTAAAATCTTTTTCATAACCTACAACACTGTACCATTTCGATGGTGATGCTGATCCTGTAGTGTCATGGGTTAACCCCAGCCAGCAACTAGGCCCCACACAGCCTCCCCCCAGCCCCTCCCAACCCCATCCCCGCCTAGCCATGGGATGGGGGAGAAAATTGGATGGGAGAAAACTTGTGGGCTGAGATGAGAACAGTTTAATAATTGAAATAAAATAAAACGGAATTGTAATGAAAAGGCAAATAACAAAAAGAGAGAGTCATAAACCCCTGGAAAAGCAAGTGATGCAAATTAAAAATAATTGCTCACCACCAACTGAAGCCCAGCCTGTTCCTGAGCAGCAGCCCCCCAGCCAGCTTGCCCCCTAGTTTATATGCTGAGCATGACATTGTATAGTCTGGAATATCCCTTTGGCCAGTTGGGGTCAACTCTCCTGGCTCTGTCCTCTCCCAGCCTCCTCACTGGCCAGGCAGCATTGAGAAACTGTGAAGCCCTTGAGTTAGTGTAGTGCTGCTCAGCAACAACTAAAACATCAGTTGTGTTATCAACAGTATTCTCATCCTAAATCCAAAACACAGCACTGTACCAGCTACTAGGATGAAAATTAACTCTATCCCAGCTGAAACCAAGACACTTGTTTTCCCGTCGCCTGGGTAGCAAAGATGCAATAAATGATACCTTTATTTTTGTATTTATCTTAATGAAATACACAGAAAAGGCACTTTAGAAGAGTGGAGGAGAGAGGAGGGGGTCAAATAAAAACAACTGCAGTCTGATGTTCGTTTTTGTGGCGTTGATAGTTATTATTCCCAAAGAAAATAATGTCCTTTTTTATTTGCTTTTAACATTTCGCCCTTGGCATCTGTTCCATCCATTGTGGACTAACCTAGACTCTGTTCTCTGACGATGGGTTAAAGTGAGCACTTACTGAAAGGCATTCTCTACTTAATTACTTTTCCTTCTTCTGGAAGCTATTTTTTTTTATAGTCACATGTTAATTGTGTATTAGTAGGCCTTTCTGATTAGTTGAAAACATAATGAAACCTTTGTAAACAACAAGGAGAAAGAGGGAGAGGGAGGGAGGAGGGAGGGAGCGGGAAGGGGAGAGAAAGGGACAGGGAGAAAGAGAGGTGTGAAGTGGGGGCTGGACCGGTGGGGGGGG
>WEIS01077476.1:0-21044 GCA_013389965.1 Todus mexicanus | reverse complement strand
TTTCTCTCTCTTACTTCTATGTGGATTTTTTGCTATTTTCTTCATCTCTGCTGTTAGTGGATCAGATCTTTCTAGTTGCACTTTGTCCTTGACAGTGACCAGTGAGATACTTCACAGAAAGATGCTTAAAAACATCTCTGTCCCAAAACTCCTCTCAAGTTCTCTTTCCAGCTTAAGATTTGGTTCCTGATTGACTATTACCTACATGAAGGTCCAGATAGTCCTGAATTCTTGCCAGACTGGCGTCCTCTGCCAATTCCAGTGATTCCCTCCAAAAAAGAGAACAATGGATGTTTGTGATCCAGTTCCACTTCATCAGGAAATAGTAGACTTCTTTATTGAGTGTATTTTAAACTCAAATTTTGAGTTCGCTGTTGTGTATTTGCATAAGTCTTTGTTTTTTGCAAGTACCAAATGCCAGAGCTCATATAACAACATCTCAGCCATGTGTCTGCCAGCATTTTGAGTACTGGCAGGGCACTGGTACTAAGGGACTAAGAATTAAAACTGCATCTTTTCCTGCAGAGTTTGTAGAGTGCAGCATTCCCCAGCGTCAACTAAACTTGCGTTGGTTTATTCAAAATGCAGCAGTGACAGGCCTCAAGTCAAGGAGGCATTATGATTTGGTAGAGTGTCCTGGGATTGAGGGAGTCGTGTGTGGAGAGGAAATCATTTGAAGTATGGTAGACTAAGTAGAAGGCAGCAATTCAGACCCTTTGACCTGGACTTCCCTTGCCTTTTCCCCCCTCTAGTGTTTGACCTGAATACTCCACACAAAAACATAAAAATACAGAGCTTTCATCATAAAAAATAAGCTGGTTTTTAATGGTTTCTTCCCGCAGAACACGTTTGTTTAGATTTGGAGTAAGTCATGAACTGTTTTCCAGAATAGACTCTGAGGAGACGTTATTGCGGCCTTTCAGTACTTAAGAGGGACCTGTAAGAAAGATGGGGACGGGCTTTTTAGCAGGGCCTGTTGTGATGGGACATGGGGTGATGGTTTTAAATTAGAAGAAGGGAGATTTAGACGACAGAGAAGGAAGGAATTTTTTACACTGAGGGTGGTAAAATGTGAGAACAGCTTTTCTAGAGAGGTGGTCGATGCCTCGTCCCTGAAAGCATTCCAGGTGAGGTTGGACAGGAGTCTGAACAACCTGCTCTAGTTGCAGATGTCTGTTCTCACAGAACAGAGTTTGGAACAGATGACCTTTCAAAGTCCCTTCCAACCCAAACCAGTCTATGAGGATCAGTGGACTGGAGCATCTCTCTTGTGAGGAAAGGCTGAGAGCCCTGGGGCTGTTTCACCTGGAGAAGAGAAGCCTGAGAGGGGATCTTGCCAGTGCTTATCAATATCTAAAGGACAGGTGTCAAGACGATGGGGCCAGACTCTTCAGTGGTGCCCAGCAACAGGATGAGGGGCAACGGACACAACCTGGAACACAGGAAGTTCTGTCTGAACATGAGGAGAGAATTTTTTTACTGTGAGGGTGCCAGAGCCCTGGAACAGGCTACCCAGAGAGGTAGAGTCTCCTCTTCTGGAGACAGTGAAAAATCATGTGGGCGTAGTCCTGTGCAACCTGGTCTAGAAGTGGGGTTGGACTAGGTGATCTCCAGAGGTCCTTTCCAACTCCTACTGTTCAGTGATTCAGTGTGATTCTGTGATTTTTGCCTAAAAGTCTCTCCAAATTACGCAGACATCAGACTATCTTTTTCCGTGATAGAAGGAAATTTAGACCAAAAATGAAGTCCTTTATTTAGCATCAACATAGCTACTGTTGCTAGAAGTAAATCTCCTCAAACAGCTGCTACCACTTTCGGAGGCACTTCCTCAGAGAAAGGGTTATTAAACACTGGAATGGGCTGCCCAGGGAGGTGGTGGAGTCACCGTCCCTGGAGGTGTTCGAAAAAAGACTGGATGCCACACTTAGTGGCAGGGTTTAGCTGAGTGGTGGTGGTAGGTCATAGGCTGGACTCGATGATCTATGAGGTCTTTTCCAGCCTTAAATATAAAGAAAGAAAGAAAGAAAGAACGAGAGAGAGGCCGGAAAAGCTGAATTTTGATTTGATACATACAGCGTCAATGTGTGTTTTGTAAAATCTGTCAGTCGAGAATGTCGTCCAGGTCTAGACTCCACAGCTGTTAGTCAACCCCTCGGGCCACTTCACCTGCAGGTAGCCCAGTGACCAAGAGGTTCAGCGTTAATGCCAGAGCGCTTGTTGTGCTTCCCTCACCCAGCAGAGAGCACCATTGCCCTGCCCAACGCTGCTCTGCCGGGCTCTGTGTTCCCCAAACTCGCCCAGCAGCAGCCAGCTTCCATGGCAGCAGGGGCTGCGCTGGCCTCACGCCAGCAGGCTGAGGGCTGTACCTCATTTGCCTACAAATGCTTTTGAAATTCAAATATCTTATGCCCAAAACTGCATTAGGAGCACGTTATTAAAGTTGCAAAGTCAGTCCAAGTTAGGGAATGCGCAAACAGCCTTGCTCTGGCAACCTTAATTTGCTTATGCATATGCGCTATGAGACAGTCTTTAATTTCATGATTACAGCCTAGTTTTTCCACAGGCTCATTTACTGCACAGGGTGGATGGTACTTGCTTAATGAGTAGCTATTGAATATTTTGTTTTCTTTTTATTGTTCAGTGTGTGGCCCTGTGCCTTTATGCTGCGCGCTATTTCTGCAGTTTAAATTGGTTACTTCTGTGTGGGCTCCCTCGTGCTTGTTGATTTCTGTTCATCTCCTCCCAATATTTCAGTGAGTAGTCGATGGTACGCTTATTAAGGATATGGAAGCAAACAAAGTAAGGTCACACCATCCATTTGCCAAACTCCTGTTGTTCTGTAAGTCCTCATTGCTCCGTAGTCACAAGACCGTCACCCAGGAAGCAAAATACAAATTGGAAGTCTTGCCAAGAGAGAAAATTGGGTTTCATTTGATACTGGCACCACATGGGACTCCCGTGGAAGAGAGCTAACAATATCCAGCTAGGTGTTGTCACGATTGCGAGATTCCACATCTTGTTGATGTAGCTACATCTCTTTATATTAGCTGAGAGCTTGGAGCGCTGCTATAGACAAACCTAACTGCTTGGTGCAGTTAGAGCAAAATCAGAGAGCAAGCGCGCACGTGTGTGTGTCTGTGTGTGTACCACTCTCTCCCAGTTCAATCAGGCACCCAGGCCCAGCAGAACTTGCTGTACCCCACAACTGCAGGTGCAGGGAAAGTCCTGCGCTGCCTGTCACCGCTCGCTCTCTGTTTCGTGCAGGTGGACTCTTCGCAAAGTTAAATTTGAGCTGAAAATCTCTCCCAAGTGTGTGCACAATGCAGTTTACGGCAGCTCTGTTGCCTGACCTATTTAAAAGGCCCTTCCTAAAAGCAAGATTTACAGTTTTCTAAGTATAGGTCACCAGCTGAATAATTTTTTAAATAATAAATAAAAAGCGTAGCAGTTTAATGAACAAATGAATACACAAGGAAAGAAAGCACAGCAGTTGTCTTTTCTTTTCCAAACCCCTAGTCAGCAATGGCAAAACCCACCTTCGTTTTAATGTTTTTCCAAGGAAAGTTGTCTGAAAGCAATATCAGTGGAAATAGATATTTTAATGGGAAGTATCAGACAACCTTAATGAAAAGCAGGGATATTAGCTCAACTTTCAGTACCCCAAGACACTTTCTTATACTCTTAACTTCCTTTGAGAGAAGAGGAGAAACTCTAAAATAAGAGTTTACTAGCAGCAGAAAATGTTGTTGGTCAGCTTTTGGGGCTGCTGCTTCCCCTTCGTATCGCACGAAGATCATTAGGAGAAAAACCCTGAGAATTTAGTGATATTTGCTGGAGCCAGCTGCACATTGGATAGTCACTGTCTAATACTTCCATCTGGGTCTGCTAACACCCCGCAGATCCTGCACACCAAAAAAAAAGGCAGCTATTTCTAGTGCTGTCTTCGTTGCTCGGAGATTGCCGGGTGGATTGATGGCGTGGACAAACAGTCGGCGTGCTCTAATTGGCCTGTTTTCAGTGCCTGAGTGATTTAGTGGTGGCAGCCTTTTATCTGTTGAAATGCCATTTATCTTTCTGAAATTGATGGTGATATCACAAACAGATTTGTGCTGTTACTGATGAACTTGAGGAGGCGAAGTGGAGCAGTTGCGGAGAGCTTCTGTTTGGCTGGATATCCTGTCCAGGCATCAGCAGCAGTGATGCACAGCTCAGCAATAGCTTTTGTATTGGAGGCTACTATGTATTAGTAATACTTTTCACTTCTCCTCGGTTTTGAGGGGTTTAGACTCTTTGAATGTGTTACTTTACATGGCTTAAGTGTGTTACAAGATGAGCCTGTGAACTTTTTTGCATTACAGATGGGGCTTGTCAGGTGCCTGCGCGTGAATCCCTGTGACCTCACTGCGTGTCGGTGGCACAGCTTAAATATGTTGGGGTCCTGGTGGAATTTTCTGATCTTTCTCTCTACTTTGCACGCTTCTAAAGCTTGTGGTTGCTTTTGGATTTTCAGGTCAGGTGTGCTGTTATTGAGAAAGCACCTGGAGAAAAAAGATAAACTACTCATAAAACCAGAATATGGTAGAATCTCTTGAGTAGTTTGCTTTTCTGGTCACGTGTATTCATTTGTACTACTGTGTCGCCTTTGTGGAATATGCTTTTTTTAGTAAGGTCTGTTGGGAATGTAGTTCGCACCAGAGGCTCACATCTGAGGGCTGTTGGTGGTCTTCATTGTTAAGCTCTTCAGAATCTGACACAGCTGACTGTTCATGGAGGAACACTGTTGTCTGATCTCTGCGTAATGCACCATTAATCACCAGAGCATGTGTATTTAGGATAGCAGTTCTGGAGGGTGTGTACTTCTTGTGGGTAACTCAGATATATGGCAGATCCCTCTGGAATTGTCTTTACCTGTGTGTAAAAACACTTCTCCTGTTTACCAGCACGGTTACCATGCAGTTTGTGCTATAGCTGGGATCCTTAAACATTTCATCTTGTGCCAAAAAGGGTCAGTGCTCCCTATTTTTCTCGTGCTGCCCTCTGCCATTATCTCTGACTTTGTATGAGTGCTCTTGTAATTCTGTGGTAATCTGGATCAATTTATTGAATCAGCAGAAAATTAATTATTTTTAAATTAAGCAGCAGACCCCTTTCCACAGCAGCCTGATACTAGATGAGCTTAGTTATAACACATCACGTCTTTGCTCGCAGAACTTTGGAATTGGTGTGAGATCCACAATGAACTTAACCCATAATGTACCTCTAGAGGAAAGCAAGAAATAAAAGGGGTTTTGTTGCCAGGGATAACTTAAGCCTACAGTAAGAAAAAATATGTCAGGGAAGATAAATAGATTTAGCCAGAAACCTCGTGTTTTCTTTCTAGCACAGGTGAGTATTCATTGCCTGGGTTTTGAGCAAATCCCATGAGTTCAGATGTGATACACCTTATTTTAGCCTCCTAACTAACACAAAGCTGCAGTTGCTTTAGGCTCCCTTTGTTTTTGGTAGAGACAAGGCACCTCCTGAGAGCAGCTTGGCCCATAGAAGAATTAAATTTCCCTCTCAGGTTTCCCAGTTTTCTCTTTTTATTGCAGAAGCACCTAGAACACCTCAAAACTGTGAAGGAGAGCTAGGTCTTAATGTCTCCCTCTGTCCCTGGAAAATGAGTAATGTCTGCCTCACGGGGTTCTGTAGTTTTGTTTGCCAAGCGCTTGTAGACTTGCAGCTGAAAATCACTATCTAAAACTGCCAAATCTTTTAAGTGTACATGTACTACCTGCAAAGTAGTTGTCTTTTCCATTTACAGTTTGCTGAGTCGAGCTGAAGCTTTGTAGCTTTGTGTGTTAGACGTCTGAAAAAAACACCAACATGGTTCATTGTTCATTGTCCTTTAGATGATTTAACTTAACTGCATCCTTGGTTTTCCCTACAAATTATATTTACAGTTAGCAGCTACCCTCAACCCTACCTCATCCCAAAACCTTCATCACCATGAGCGACTAGTCAACTTGTAAAGCTTTTCCCAGACTGCCAATTAGACAGGGTTGGGAAATGGAACTGTATTTTTGTTGTTGCAACAGTTATTTTCGGAGGAAAATGCTGTTAGTTGGTATTATACCAGTTCTCTTACTGTTGACTTACTTTGGGACCTTTGGAAGGAAGCAAATGAACACCAAATGAAGAGGCTTCTTCATATTCTTACTTCTGTTATCTTACATGTGAGTCTCAAATTTGTCTTCAGATTGGACCATTACGCTAGTCTTCTAAGGTCATAAATTTGGGGAGGTGGATAACTTTTTGGTATATGAAAAAGTTTTTTTCTTCATGTCCTCAGTCCAGGATGTGCCAAAACGCTGGAAATGAGCAATGAAAACGTTCTTTAAAAATAAACTTAGACTGCATAGTAGTAACATTTTTAATTTTTAATTTTTTTTTGATGGTTGTTCATAGTATAGTGGGAGGATTTTTCCCCTCCATGTCTAAAACCATTGATGCCCTGTGGTGATTGGTGAAATGAGGTTTCACCTTTGGAAATGTAGTTCATAATGGGAACTTCGGTACCTAGAAATAAAGTTCAGCACCAAGAAAGGTCTTCATTGCAAAAGGCCTTTGCATGCCATCGCTGTTGAAAATTGTATTTACACAGAGAAAAGTATGAACTTCTCCTGGAGGCCACCTCATCTGCAGTTCTGTGGAGCAGTGTCAGAACCTGCGTCAGAACCAGGATTACTCTAGGTAATCCTGCTCTGGTGGGGGGATTGGACTAGATGATCTTTCGAGGTCCCTTCCAATCCCTAACATTCTGTGATTCTCTGATTCTGTGAATGTTGGGTCACAGTTGCTGCTCACAGAATAACTTGCTTCACTTGTACTTGTGTGACAACAGCTGTTGGAGTACACTACTAGCAACTGCTGCAAGCTCACCTGGGGCTTCTGCTCTGTACTGGAAGGGAACCAGGCTGGTTGCTAACTTACTGTGTGAGCTTCCACAAGATTGTTAGCTTCTTCTCTGGAAGAGACCAGTCTGAGAACTCTGGGTTTGCGGTGGTAGTTTGAAGGTAGTTAAACTGTCTCATCAGACACATGTTCACTTAGAGTTAATCAGACCTGTTAGCCTCACGTAGTTGTTGCTGTCTGTGATCTTACTACATGTTTGTGTTGGGTTTTTTTTCCCAGGGAGAGGTAGGGAGTTTTCAGAAAGGCTTAGTAAAAGTAGATTATTTGTTTTTCTTCTGAAACTGTGCTCTTCCAGGTGTGTTCCTACTGTACTTGTGATATATGGGTATCAGTGATAATATTGCTAGTCTTAGAAGCAATTGTCCAGTAAAAATATTACAAGTGGGCTTTAATGTCATCATTAGAGATAAACAATGACTGAAAACTTACCCAGTAACTTTCTGGATTATTCTAGATCTAGATAGTTGGATGCTATGAATTTCTGTGGGAGCACTTGTTCTTGACGTACCCTCTACTGTCCTTACTTAATCCTACCAACTCATTTTATGATCTTTGAAGGCAAGTCGTCATAATTTCTGAAACACAATTCACATGGAGATTGCTAGAGGGTTACTAGTTTTGATTGTGAATAGAGAATAGTCTTCTGCAGATATCAGTAAATTATAATGATGTATTATCTATGTAACAAAGTACAGCATAGGAGCTTATGTTGAGGCTTCCCTGTTCAGTTTGGGAAGGGTACCTTTATATTCCCATGGAAGCTCAGAACATTTGATCTGGTTTCAGTCTTGAAGTTGCAGTCACCCAAGTCCTTAATTTGAGGGTCACCAAGGACTTAATCTTTCCATGAAAAGTTTTCTATGATCCCAGTCAATTAGAACTGAATCCTACTTTGTCATCGCTTGAAAGTTCCATACTCTGTCCCTTTTTTGACTACTTTGATACTGATCAGCACCTTTTCTTCATGACTCCCTCACATGATGATAAGCCTCGTCTTCAGTGTCGCGACCGAGTGCCGAAGTTGTGTCAAGCCACGAAGCGGTTTCAGTTGATGAGCTGAGCTAATGCTAGTGTTGAAGGCATGTTGTTAGATTGAGCCCACACAGAAAATGCAGGTTTTTGGTTGATGGTAACCCCAAGCCTTGGTTTCCAGCAGAGTTGGCTGTTGCCTTCTGCTTACTCAGAGGCAAGACTGAGGTTCCGCAGAGAGTTTTGCCTGGTCAAACTGTAAACAGGTGAAACAGTATTTCAGGCCAAAACCCAGACAATTCTGTATAAGAGCATGGAAGTGGAAAAATATTTTGAAGTAGATGAATTAATGACTTTTTGTTTAAAAACATGCCATTGTAGAATGCACCATCAAGCTTGTAAAGGTCATCTAAGCATGCACAGACGATACCCTCGTGTTACCGCCATTGTTGTCCCTGGGGCGCTTCGAAATGCTGGTGAAACCTGTTAAGTGTAACCTGGCGTTGAGCAGAAGGCTGTCATCTTGGTGTGCGTTGTCTCTTACAGCTACTCTGGCTGACTGAGACAATAAGAGGCAAGTTCACACACTCTACTCTTTAAGTTAATCCAGCCCCTGCCAGCAGAATTGAGTATGGGAGGGCCACTTGTGGGTCCAAGGTGAGGAAGGAAGTTATAGTAACATTTGAAGTAGACCTGTGTAGGTTCCAAGAGTAACCTGTTCAACCAGCGTAGCTGAAGCTGGCGGAGGATTTCTCTGCACAAGCTGAGCAGCTGTATGATGATCTGTTGATTCTTCAAGGTCATGAAACAAGTTGGTTTACATTTCAGTATGGCTCAGGTAAGAACGTGCATCAGTTTCTCTCCCAGGTTGTGGGGGGTTTTTTTAATCCATCAGCCGTGATTTAGAAGATCAATTAGAAGACAAGAGAGCTTAATGTTCTTTAGGGATTACCAGAAGCTCCACACTTAATAGAAAGAAAACAAAACAGTCAGTACAGGGAAAAAACAGCCCTTTGAACTGAGGAGGAGTGTCCTCAGTAGTCTCAGTGAGATGAGGAATTGTGAAAATGCACTTTTGAAGGAATTTGAGCTCTTCCTTTCTCAGAGTCAGTTTTTCTTAAGTCTTTCCCAGTGGGTGTTTGTTCTCATAAGCAGTCTTTCCCTGTTCTTTGTTGTCCTTAGCTAAACCTTACAATTAACGTCCTATCTAAAATTTCTGTGCCAAATTTAAATCCCTCTTCCTTTCTCAGTGGACGTAAGAACAGACTGATTTTTCACAATGATCTTTGGGATATTTAAAACACATAGTTGTGTCTTTCTTCCTTTTCTCTATTTTTGTTAGGTGGAAAAAAATCAACACCCATCACCCCAAGCACAAACAGGTTTTTTTCAGCCAATCTCTCTTTTCTGCATCGTGTTTTATAAACCTCTGATTACTTCTGTTGCTCTGTTTTGGTTTCTCATCTTTGGATCTCTAGTGTGGTATTGAAAACTGACACAACTCTTCTAGACACAAGGGAACACTTTTACACAAGATATTTGCGATGGGATGAAACTCTCACACTTGCCCCACCATTGTATGTCATTTTACCCCATGTCCATACATGCTGCTGTAGTTTTGCTATAGCTGGTACAAAAGTCAGCGGAACCAAAGCTGGCCAAGGAGCAGTACAAAATAAATAACCTAAGTGGAGAAATCTTTCAAATGTCTTTACATTTTCTGCTAGGTTCATGGAGGGAAATGGTTGTCAAATTTTACTAAAATCTATTTCTTGGCTTTAAGCAAATAATGTAGACTACTGTTTAAACACACCTCTTCATAACTGCTTGGAATTTTTAGCTTGGTATCTGAGCCTTAAAATTTTACGAAGCTTGAACTAAAATTATATGCAGTTGTTGGCATTAGTGCAGCAGTCAGCAATTTTTAATAAATAGTGTTTGTTACAAAAGCTGAGACCTCCTTCTGACCTTTTCATAGTAGGTCCTAAAATCTTGTAGCTGGGAAGGAGGAGAGAAGGTGGTGAGTGTTCACATTTCTCTCTATAAGCAGAGAAGGAAGAAAGGGCTGTTATTTCTGGGTTTAGATACTCAGGAGGTGCTTTTTTTTTCTTTTTTCTTTTCCTCTTTTATTTTTCTTTTTGCAGCAGTGAGGCCTATGATAATCCAAGATAGACAAGGAGTTGAGTAGAAAAGCAAGGGCTGAATAGCAATGTGCAACCTGTGAAGCTCTAGTAGTTAAAACTGAGAATCTATATCCAGCCAACTTGGAAATATTAAGACCAGTCCTCATTGTCTGAAAGTTTAAAGAGTGCTTAAATAATCAGGGTGTGATATTATAATGAGCATTAGATATGAACTGATTTTGTTTTTTCTTGGAGAAAAAAAGACTTTATTATATCTCATACATTAAAACCATAGACGTTTTGGGTGGGATTGATCCACCTGACTGTAGGTAACAGTGTCAGAGCAAGCAGGCTGTGCTCCTTCCCGTCGTAGTCAGTGAAGAGCACTTAAGTGCTTAGTCTCCTTCTGAGGCCCTGGATCAGATGAGCCGTATTCCAGAGTTGCCAGTTTCTCTCCTGATTATTACAGAAAGACCTCGAGTGACAAGCTCAGATGTTGATGTCTAAAGCCAAGCAAAGTGAATCCCAGCTAAAGTGTGCAAAAATGCGAGACCAACCTGGTACTACCACTGCTACTGGTGATACTTGGAACACACAGATAACTTGGGACTTCTGACCACAATGCCCTGATCCAGTCTCTTTTCTGTATGGTGGACATAATGCTTTTAACTCTATTTCACGTACTCAGTGGGCAACATTTTATTAGAAGATTAGATGGTTGACGGATCTTCCCAGGATGAGAGAATAGTGGAATTCTTCTAAGTGGTCTTTCTTTAAAGTGTTCCAGAAAAACAGAGTTTAATTTCACAGAATCATAGAATGGTTTGGGTTGGAAGGGACCTTAAAGATCATCTAGGTCCAGCCCCGCTGCCTTGGGTAGGGACACCTCCCACTGGACCAGGGTGCTCAAGGCTCCATCCAACCTGGCCTTGAACACTTCCAGGGATGGAGCATCCACAGCTTCCCTGCGCAAGCTGTTCCACTGTCTCGCCACTCTCACTGTAAAGAATTTCTTCTAGTATCTAGTCTAAGTCTACCCTCTTCCAGCTTAAGGCCATTACCCCACATCCTATCACTGCAAGCCCCTCCCCAGCTTTCTTGTAGGCCCCCTTCAGTTACTGGAAGCCTGCTATAAGGTCTCCCCAGAGCCTTCTCTTCTCCAGGCTAAGCAACTCCAACTCTTGCAGCCTGTCCCCATAGGAGAGGTGCTCCAGCCCTCTGATCATCCGTGTTCCCCTTCTCTGAACCTGCTCCAACAGTTCAATGTTCTTACATTTCACAGCAAGCATGCTCTGGGTTATCTGTAATGCTGTGAAGCAACGTGGGACCTGATCTGTGTTACATTAGACCTCTCCTACAAACAAAATTCTGTTTGCCTGCGCATCCATCTATTCCATGATCTCTAAATGTCAGTGGCTCTCAACGCGCATTTTTCATCCAAGAAACAGTAATTGGAAAATAGTTCGTTTACCGCACAGCTGTATTTGTTGTTGCAGTAATAGCATATTATTTACCAGTGAAGACATTTAAAGCTTTCATACTTTTCCATCAGAGAGTATCCTCACAAATCCCTAATCTATTTATTTAATTTTCGCGAGATTTATATAAATATTGAAAAAGAGGCGCCTTTCTGTGTGCTTAAAGCACCTTGGGCATAGCTGAAGTCTACACTGCAAACAGAACCTGGAAAGCAGAGCAGTCTGCATCTCTCTCCCCAGGAGCAAACTAGACAGCTCAGAAAGTCAAATTTCTCTTTCACTCACCCATTAACAGTTTACTCCCTTGACCATTCGCTTTGTTTATCTCTGCACCACCTACTAAAACTGTTCTAAATGAGGGAATAAATTGTTAAGGAGCAGGCATTTTACAGAAAGCTGCAGCTGTATCATAGAGTGTATTTTATTAACTCTGGATGGCTGAAAGGTTGATGAAAGGCATTTTGCAATAGCTCAGCGCATAACTAGTCTTGGTGGCTGGGGTTGTCTGCCTGACTAGTTACCGCTGTAAGAGACTGAGCAGAAAGTAGTTCTATCCCAATGGAGTTTAGTTTCACTGTTAAAAGATGATATATTGGGTAATTGTAGGGTTTGGAGCAGTGAAAAGCTTCTGCTTTTTAGTTGATCAGTGGTAATTTCTGTGTATGTATGAACATTGACCAGCAAAGCTTTGATTTTTAAAGAAATGAGGCAAGGATTAGGTGATTTAGCCACTGTGGTTCCCAGTTAGGTTTTTCTATTTTATCACTTAGTAGCTGACACATTTTTCTTCATCTCCTGAAATACTGTATCTTTAACTGTGACAAAAATCAGAATATCTAAGGAGCCTGATTCCCTTTTTTGTTGTTGTTGAGATTGACATCTTTCACACAATGCTTTCTGAAAAGAAAATACTCTTTTAAAGGAAGTAGCATAAAAAAACCCAGTCCAGGAGCCTTATGTCCATATGTAGAGATGTGAAGCGCTACACTCCTGCACAGCTTTGCTCAGTGTAGTGTAGTAGTAGTAGATATTTGCTCAGTGTAGTCCTGTGCTGTTTGTCAATTGGTGGTTCCATGTTGAAGATCTCTGACACTGTCTATCGGTCTTTAAAAATGCTTATGCCCGTTTCATGCTTTTACTGCTCATTTCGTTTCCCCCCACTGAACACATGTATGAAAACATTTTTAGCTTTCTATTACCTTTGGCATTTCTTAACATTATATAGAACAACGATAGCAGGTTAACATAAATGTGTGTATTTGTGTTGTGTCCTAGTTGGCAGAATTTTGTAATTTGTGTCGCGTGTCCGTTGAGAGATTATGTCTGCGTTATGGTTTTAGAGGCAACTTGAGAGAAACTAAGACTTGTAAATCCAGGACACACCACGTAGCACCTACTGGAGTGATACAGGAAGGAGAGCTTCACGTCCACCGTGCCAATTGCTCTGTGGGTTTGATATCACATTTTGGTCTCATCACTCTTGTGTACTCTGTTGGATTGTAAATTGAGGGGATTTGCTTCTGGCTTTTGCCATTGACCTTAGGCAGCTGGTTCATCGTGCTGTCTCAGCAATTTGTTAGTTAATGTTACCTTCTTGCTGTGAGATCCGTAAGGGAAAAAGCCCTGTGCAAAAACTAGAGGCCACCAGGAACCTCCAGATTTTTGGTGTGGTGCAGGAGGGAATAATATTTAAACATTATAACAACGTAAAGCTGAGTGCGAGATCTGATAGATGGGGGGTTACTTTACAAAGCCAAATTCATTCACTTGTAGTCTCATACTCAAATGTTTATAAACACTAAGACGCATAATCATGGAATGATTTGGGTGGGAAGGGACCTTGAAAGGTCATGTAGTCCAATCCCACTGCCATGGGCAGGGACGTCTTAAACTAGATCAGGTTGCTCAGAGCCCTGTCCAGTGTGACTTTGAACACTTCATCAAGTAAACTGTCCAGCATTCGCCTACCAAGACTTTTGAATCCAGGCGGTCTTTCTGAGATGTTTTATGATGACACCAGGATTGAAGGGTCACCATCTTTTGCATTGTCATCATGGCACCTGGGTTCTTCTTGGGATGGTGACCAAGGTATGGGGGTTTTTTTGGTTTGGGTTTGTTGGTTTGTTTTTTTAATTAGATTTTCATACCTTTTAGAAGCAGATCGTAGTTGGTGTCTCCATCTTGTCCTGCCTCTGTGAGGATTTCAGGATTTAGTCTTAATCCTCTGTCTTCTTTGTATAGCTGTCCTGAAAAGTGCATGCAGATAGGTGGTAGAATTTAGTTACCATTCTAATACTCTTTCTGGTGTTTCTTGCAGTGCTTCCATGCCCCAGCATTGCTATTTATTTACCACTCAGGCTTGTCTAAAATGTTTTCACTATTGTTCTCCGCAACAGAGAGACATATTCAGAGCTGTCTTAATGTTCCCAATTGCCTTCTTGCTTTATGGAATATGATTCAGATGAATGGTACAGGGGTAGGCACAAGGATTGAAAGATGTGACTGTTTTTGCAGACTAAGAATATAATTTTGAAGAGGAGGAACATAATATCTGTATTTAGTTTTCCTTTACCTAAGGCAAAGAACATCTCCTGTGTAAGCACGATGTGGTGTAGTAAACTGTCATGGGACTTGGCTGCTTACCTAGTTCAGCAACTGCAACAATCCTGTCTATAAAGCTGTACCTATGTAGTATCACCTCCTGTGTTTTGGCTATTGGACTTCATCCCTGGAATAACGTTTTGACATTGCAGAGGTTTTAATCCTGATATCTAGGTTGTTTTAAAAGGTGCAGTATGAGTTAATAGAAATTAAAGAACTCAATCAACTTGATAGAGTTCCACAGATAAATTTTTACTACTTTTTTTCTTCCTTGACATTTGAGTTCTGGAGAAATTAAACTATTCTTGGGTTCTTTCTGACAGATCAACAGAGGCCATATGACAACTGAAGCAAAGAGGGCTGCCAAGATGGAGAAGAAGCTGAAGATCTTGCTTGGTGGTTATCAGTCCCGAGCAATGGGCCTCATCAAACAACTGAATGATTTGTGGGACCAAATCGAACAGGCACATCTGGAGCTACGTACTTTTGAGGAACTGAAGAAACATGAAGATGCTGCAATCCCTCGGAGACTGGAGGTAAGATTCCTAAATGTGATACCTGAGGTCAAATGCAGGCACTTTGTGGAAAAGATGTTTTTACAGTGCATGGGCTCTGAGGGTCACAGCCTGAGTTTGTATCAAGTTTTTATTGGTCTTTTTAAATTACACTTTTGGCTATTACTAGACTCCTGCCATTCACTTCAATATCAAAGATTCTGTGAGATAGAGATATATATATATATTTTAGAAGCTGGGACTAATCTACTAGCGTGTTTTTATTTTATTTCCTTGTGTGGTTTATTTTATTAATCTTCTGCAATGCATATCGGCAGAAGTTCCGTATCTATCTTAATTTGGCCTGTTTTGGTTTTAATTACCGTTAGAACTGAGGGTAGATCTGAAACTTGTGTAAAGCCTTCTACTTCCTTAAACGTCGGTGGACCAAATGCCAGGATATACTACAGCCGATTCTCCGTCTTTTCACATGTTGACTGTGTTACTCCCTGAAGTGAACGTTGTTGTCAGGCTTGCAGATGGCTGGACTTTTAGAAATTCAGGACTGAAATGGGGTTATTGCGCTAATTTAAACTTGGCTCTCAGATCCAGAAGCTGAAGAGTTTTTGTGTAATTATTGTTTTGAGCTATGCTTAAAATTAAGGCTGTTTAATTGCACTCCCATTGCTGGCGAACAATGTGTGCATGTGCAATCGGGGCTGCTGCTCGTGAAAAACACCTTACTTGTCTCTAACTGGTTGGCATGGCTTTGAGGAGAAAGGTATTGCTTTCTCTTTAAGCAGCCTTAACTTCAGCCTGGAACTAGCATAAGCAGGTACACTGAAATTACCTGAAAACAACATCTCAGAGCCACTGTTTTTAGTTTAAGGATCTCCAAGATACTTTTCTCTGCTTTGTTCAACTAACAAGGCAAAACTAAACCAAGAGTCAGTCCTAGGTTTGATCCAGAGCCAGGCTTGCTCTCCAAAAAGTAAGAATTCATCTGAGCACAATTTTTCTTTTCTTTTTTTTTTGTCTTCCTGAAGAGAGGGTTGCATTTGGTCTCAAGTCTCCTCAACTACTTGCTATAAAAATTATAAGATGTGTCAGTTTTTAAAACTGTTCTTGGAAAGACAATTTAGAAATACTGATAGGTGTGTTTGCAAGTTCAAAAGTGATTAGTTGATTTAGTGAAAGTTAACAGTCAAAATATAGTAAATAGCTTGATAGCTACTGATAGCACCTTTTTTTAGTCATTGGCTACTCAGGACTAATCCTCCGGATACATTTACTGTCTCTTCTGATGCTAGAGTGAAGAGAGGATCAAATAAACTAGCAGCCAGCAGTTTCAAAACAAGCAGTACTTCTCCTTCATGTACTGTGTAGTTAGCAGAAGAAGGCCTGTGGAAGGACTTGTTGCAGGATTAATTAGGAAGGTTACCCAGAAAACGTTTTGAACAAACCCACGGAAGAAGAATCCACAGATCAATGTTAAATACAATTTGCTTGTGGCAAGGTTCCAATTTGAAACCTCTCCTTTTGAAACACTTGATATTAACTGCTGTCAAAACCAAGATAGGATACCTGACTTACAAAGTAAGATAACTGATTCTTGATATTCTACATTAACTGCTCTGTTTTACATTTATATGTAAAATAAGTAATTTCAGCAATGTCCTATCTCAGTTCTGACCCCTTCCTCTAAAGGAACTAAAATAAAACCTTTCGTAAAGATCCTCATTGGGGTGACTGTTGGAGAAACTGACTGATTGCTTAATTGTATTTTCCTTACAGTGTCTGAAGGAAGATGTGCAGCGACAGCAGGAGAGAGAAAAGGAGCTTCAGCAGAGATTTGCTGACTTCATGTTGGATAAAGAGACTTTTCAAGCGAAGTATTAAAACACAAAATTCTGTTCGTCGCTGATGTAACATTTTTTAAGTGTACAGATACTTCTCCAGCAGCTTTTACCATCAGTTGCAGAAATCAAGTGTAGTCTGCTTTTTGCATCTTGTCAAGTTTTGTTCCTTTAATGGACTTTTCCAGATGCTCTAGGTATGAATGACTTTAGCCAGTATTAAAAACTGGATTGAAATGCCTGAAATTTTATTAAAAGAGGAGAAAAAAAATATCAATCTGATATGATTTTAGCCATGTCTTCATTTGCTAGGGTTATCACATTATTCCTAGTGTTTTATCAGTCTGTAAGATACATGCCTGCAGAATAATGTCTTTTGAACAAACCTGGAATGTTAAAAGTAAATAGGAAATAAAATGCTTGTCTTTTAACTAAAATTGAATCCTCCCCTATCCCAGGCCTGATGTGTGTTTCTGGTAAGTTGTCTTTCTTCCCTTCCCTTGCTGCTGCTTTTATTTTCCAAGACTGTAATTTGTAATAGGAAGGATCTGTGAGAGAGAATTGTGGTCCTTGTAATACCATGTTCCTGATTCTTCTCTGTGCGTGTGACTGAACACTCCCATTTTTATCAAATGGTCACACTGGCAGTAAGCATAACTTCACCATCCTGAAACAGGGTATGTTTACATTTCATAAAAGCACGCAGCTTAGCGTAACGGTTCCCAGAGATTTCAGCAGAAAATGTACCCTTAATTTTTCTAAGTATTAGTGCTTTTGAAATCATCAGTGTGTATTGCGTGTTCCCTCCATCTGGCTGATGAACCTTTTTCTGATGACTTTTATGCAGTGGGCTGAAGGACTTGGGTAACATCACCTTGGTCCTGACCTTGTGGAAGACGGTCACAGAGGCTATGTCCATATTGTCTGAAATATCCCAAGCACTGGAACTCAGTTTCTTGTTCTGTTCAGTTTTAAGAATTGTCCTTTGCTCTGTTCTGACTCCAATCAACTGGCATCTTCAAAGCACCTCCAGGTCATGATTTGTGAATTAGAGCGGACCAGGACACTGGGAACACTTACTGAGCAGTGGCGATATGGCCAGCGCTGTAGTATAGCTGCACCGGTGCTGTGCTGTTAGTTAGTCTGGGTGCCTGAGAGCAAGCTGGGAGCAGACACGCACAACACCTCATCTTGCCAGGTCACCATTGCACACCATCATTCGGGGATCTATGGTGTACATCCCAGCACATTGTGCCTCGGAGATCCTTGGTAATATTTTCTGTTGCTCTGTGAGAGCTTGTTACTCTGCGTGCTTTGTTGCCCAGAGCAGCCATGGAGTGGGGTGGAGAAAAGCTCCCTATTTTCCTCTCCCTCTCCTCTCCCTATTTTTCTCTCCCTCTCCTCAGTCAGGCATCTTATGAGAGGATTACTTCCGTGTTCGTATTTTTGTGGAGAAGCTCATCACTTCGACAGGGACCCATCTTACTTCCAGCTCTTACACTTTGAGTTTTCTGAGCAGTTTTTTTGTGGAAAAAGGCTGTATTGTTCGCATTGCAGAATTTAGTAATTAAATACACCCAGTTGCATACATTGTGCAATTTTTCTGGCACATATTTGAATTTCAGTGAGGACTTCGTTTACGGTTTTACCGTATTACAGAACATCACTTTGTTGAGGCCTTGGGAATATTAACTGGGGGACACTGTCAGGGTCGTGGTTGTGTAGCTGTTTAAATGCCATCCACAGTGATCAATGGTAATCAAAGAGGGGGTTTTTTTAAAGGCAGCCTGTCTAGTTTCTGCTGATCACTGGCGGGAGTTAGGGACACAGCCAGCCTTGGCATATCTTTCCTTTTACTCACCAGGACATCATTCTTCTGAAGTATTAATGCAATTATAGACTACATACTTTTAGAAATGTGTTAAATATTTAACTAAACCAGAGCACATCTGGAAAGAAGTATTAAGCATCAATCTTTCAGCATATGGGCTATTTTAGCTTGGATGGTTATACTCAAAAGGAAAAATCATATAAATGCATATCATGACAGTTCTTGCGGTTGTGTGGTAGCTGGAGATATTAACAGAAAACCCTTGTAGGTTTACCAATACCACAACTACAATTATTTCCTTTCTTTTTAGGGCTGCAGCAGAGCCTCTTTGATGTTTCCTCTAGTTTTGACAGCTTCGGAGCTAGACAGGTATCCAAACACTCTGCCTTAGCAAATATTTTTCATGGCAAATTCAGAAGGACTGATAAATCACAAAAGACTCTCTTTCTTTCTTGAAATGCATACAGTTAACTAGTCATTAGTTGTAGCAGATAAGCATTTGTGACACGCAAAGCAGCAGATACAAGGTGGTTATGTTTGGAAGGTACCTGCAGGAGGTTTGCGGTGTTTTCTCCAGGTTTTTTCACACAACGCTTCAGCAAGTTTGCTGTTTTCCCTGTCTCTAGACACTATTTTTCTCATTTAGTTTCTACCTGTCTCAATAATTAAAATAAAGGCTTAATTGGAGCCTGCTTTGGCTTTTTACCTGCCCTGAGCAGCCGAGAACTTCTGCTGTGAGCCAGGGAGAGACCCTTCAGGTTCAGAAGGTACTCAAGGCCTTGTGGTGCTTCTTGAGCTTAGAGAGTGCTGGAGGAGGCTTGATGTCAGCTAGTGCTGAGGTCCTAAACGAGCCCTGCTGCAAACAAGTCTGTAGCAACCAGAGGACAGAAAGTGCAAAAGTCATATAAAGTTTCAGAGACTCCCTCTTCCCCATCTTGATGTTACCCTAGATAATCACCACTAGAGCTTTTGACCTTTATTTTGCAGCCACAAAATACTGACGGAGGTGTGACAATGGCACCACTCTTGCCTCCTATTCCAGAGGTATTCTGGAATCCTTCTGCTGTGAGGACAGGTTGAGAGAGTTGGGATTGTTCAGTTGTTCAGCTTGGAGAAGAGAAAACACCAAGATGACCTTATTGCGGCCTTTTAGTACTTCAAGGGGCCTATCAGAAAGATGGGGACAATCTTTTTAGCAGGGCATGTTGTGACAGAACAAAGAGTGGTGGTCTTTAAACTAAAAGGGGAAATTTAGACTAGATAATATGGAAGAACATTTTTACAATGAGCATGGTGAAACACTGGCCCGGGTTGCCCAGTGAGCTGGTAGAAGCCCCATCCCTGGCAACATTCTAGGTCAAGTTCAAAGGGCTCTGAACAACCTGCTCTAGTTGCACAGTTTCTCCTTAGGGGAGGGGGCTTGGACTGAATGATCTTGAAAGGTCCCTTGCAACCCAAACCATGCTGAGTCTATGATTTTATTAAAGTATTTTGATGCCTTAGGACAGTAACTTACCACTGGCAAATGCTTAAGATATTGTCTGAGGTAGTTAGCCCTGGGTATCATTCACAGCCTCAGTGCCCACCCTAAGGCATCCAGTCTTAGATCTGCTGAAATCACCTGTAAAACTTCACACTGGATGCTCTGTGCATGTATATGTGGAATCCAGAGGGATTTGGATGGAGCAGCATTGACATGGTAGATGTTAACGTTTCCAGCAGCAGGTGGTGATGGAGCTTGAGCTTTCTAGATATCTTTTTTGATCCTAGGCCCATCTTACATCCCAAGCAATGCTCCCTGAATCTATTTCTGAAATGCTTTGTAACCGAGTATAGGCATTTGGTGGACACAGGAGTGACCAGCACACCCTGGCACCAAATTCTTATTTGAAACTTCTGAGACCAGACATTAACTTGGTCTTTGTTTCCAAGTACAATAGTAAGTGTAACGACAGTGCAAACTAGTTAGCAGTCTACTGCAGTGGGTAAGCCATAACCAGACCGAGCGATAAAGGTGGATGGGAGTTGTGTGTGTTGACAGTTATTTTGAGAATTATTTAACGTTCTCTGTGAGAAATCCCTTCATTTCCATTTAGCATGCCAAGATATATCTGCAAGTCTTTAAAGAATTGCAGCTGATGATTTTCCTCCCTTCCTGGAATCTGACTTGGCATTTACTTATTGGATCAATCCTGTAGCTGGAGCCTCCTTCAAAGTCTGTGCAGTTGATAAGACTGTCATTTACTTCAATTGAGTTGGATTCAGGTACCTGAGAGAGCTAACGGGACAGCAGCGTTAAATTATAACTGCTGAGTGTCTTGTCGGTACCTGGCAGATAACAAAACTCAAGCATGATCTGGAGTTAAGGGGGAGACTTCTCTAAGATACAGGAGGTTCCCCGTGACAAATCCAACAGAGCTGGAGCCAGCTCTTCAAAACGTGGCAAATCTCCAGAGAAATAAGCACTATTTTAACATTGTAATTAGTCACTCCAGCCAGCAATGGCCAAGAGATGCTGTAGTTCTCTGGCTTCCTTGAACACAGACTGTGCCAACAGAAGGAGCATCTTGTCTTGCCCATTGTTGCTTCTGCACCCTTGTTTGCTGATGTAAGCCTTGGGGCAGCCACGCTGGGTTTAAAATGTGGTAATCCAGCTTGGTTGTCCAATCACCTGCACAGACATGAGTGAGGCCAACTTTCACAGAATCACAGAACATCTTTTGTTGGAAGAGACCTTC
>WEIS01077472.1:12342-23537 GCA_013389965.1 Todus mexicanus | reverse complement strand
AGTACTGTCGTATCTTTTCCCCTTTCTTTGTTTCAATTTATAATTGCATTTGGGTTGATTATTTACATTTATACTACAGCTTCTGCTCTATTGCAAACTTGGTATTTCTTAAATACTTTGTAGAATACCTCATTTAGAAAAACTTCTGAAATCTTTTATTAGGCTTTTTTCCTAACAATATAGATGTATATATTTAATAAAATTATATATTTAATGAAAATATAGTATTTTCCCTGTAAGCTGTTTAATGGACTGGCATACTTCAAGCATTAGAATGTGACAGTTTCCAGATGGATTCAGTTTTAACTCAATCCTAAGCAGCATCTTGTTAAATATTTTTAGGCATTTTTAGAACTTTTAGTTACTTGGGGGTAATATCTGCCACAACAGAAACCCTTTTAAAGGACAGTTATTAGGGTAATCCCTGTCTTAAAATTTTGGAGTTTATCTCAAGATAGGATCAGACAATATGCTTCAATAAGTCTTTCCTGGGAAGATGAAATATTATTAACAAAGAGAAATTGTATCACATGAAAGTTAAGATAGGATAATCCTATCTCTATTCACCTAAAATGTAGGAAACTAGAAAAAGAAAAGGAATGGCATGTTTGGTTCTCCTAACCTTTATATAGTATCACTAGTATTCCGTTTATAAGGTTATAACTTCAGAGCAGATTTCAGAGAATAACATGCATCCTTTTTTTCATCAAGTTGTCAGTGTAATATAAAAACAATTGTGATCTCAGATGCTTTTATTTTTATTCATCAGAGGATTAGACACACATGCCAGGTATGTGTATGGAGGAAGAGGATTATACCTTAAGCGGGTCATAATCACAGCTGATGCTAGGCATTAAAACTACAAGACTGATGGAATACAAAGTTGAGGCTTTCTGGAAACAATCTTCTGGCCACATTGGTGCTAGTGATGCTGCATAAAATGTTTAACAGTGACTATCAGTTCAGTCTTTTTACAAGTTACAGTTTACAGTCCAAGCCCTTTAACCTTTTTTGATTGCTCAGGTTTGGTGGCCCTTTAGTAAATTTCACAGAAGAAGAATGTCCCTAAATTTCAGAGCAAGCCAACAATATATCTTGGCTGTGGTGGATAAGTTTTACATGTCTGCAAATTTATAATAAGACACATTTTAATGTTTCTTCATAAACCCTACAGACCTATGGGACAATTTATTAATGATCTAGGGAAATTTGGAGCCTGGAGGCCGTAAGTTGATAGTCTTTTTTTTTTTCCTATGATCTGCAGTCACTGTGAAAATACTAGAACAGAAAAAAAATACTATGTAGAGATAAAACTATGTTTTATGGATTGAATTTACACTTGTGATATTGGTTGTTATGTATATATAGATTTTTTTATCTTTAGTGCTGTAATAGGCTATAAGTGCATTTGTACACTGAAGCTGTAAAAAATAAATTGATCTCTTTTTGTAATGATTTGGTGGTATTTTATTACATCTACATCTATTCAGGCTGTAGAAAAGGCAAAGGAACAAATTCTTTGCTACTTTTAGTTAATGCAGTTGTAGCACATGAGGTCAAGGAGCTAAATGTTCAAATGCAAGCCATTTGGAAGATTTTTTTCCTAAGAAGATGATAGAATTGGATTTAAAATTATAACTTCAGCTGTAGTTAATTTTACCTTATCCCATATATTTGAGAATTTTGATGCAAAATTTTTTCTTGGATTATAGAAGTGAAAGTCAAATTAAGCCAGTTAAACTTCAAGGATGAATGCTAATAACTAAAATATGCTTATTTTTAAGCAGGAAGTCTTTTCTGTTGCAAAGTTTCTATATCTTTATGGTAAAGATACCACTTTCTAATAAAAATGCTTGAAGTTAAAAATTTTAGAAATGTCTTTAGGTACCCCACTGTGCCTGGGGACTTGTTCCACTTTTGGCGAACATGTGAATTTCTGGCTAGTGTCAGCTGAGATTAATGATTATTCTGCTCTATAGACAGTGTTAATTAGCTTTAATTTTTCTGCCTTATTTCTTCATGTTAGTCACTTGCTGCAAGGAACACGTAGAGTTTTCATGGATTTCAGGGTAAAAATGACAGGTTTACAATGTCCTGTATCTGAGATGTAGTGTTGTCGTGCTGTTATGCATTTCAAAATATGTTTTCCTGATAGTAACTCAATTTGAAAAACTCATGGATCAAATGAAAAATTTGTTTCAACTGCTATTGATAATATAAGACTTACTGATTTCAGTGGACTTCAAATAGTAGATTAATAGTCTGGAATTACTTTAGGGTTTTGGTAATTTTAGTAGTCATGTTGGTTATTCCCTGTAGGCTCATTAAATGATGTCAGCTTCCTAATATTGTGTGAGCTTATGTAAGTGTGTCAAAACTATAAATCTGTTAAACTAGAATATTTGAGCAAACGTCAGTAACAACAAGTCTGAAGAGTTCTTGAAAGTTCTGCAGGTGACTTTTGGTCCTAGTCTCTTTGTATCAAATGGAGCAATATGGTGAAAGCATTTCCTGTCTGCTGCATCTGCAAAACTGATTGCAGCCTAATCTGGTAGAAGAGGGCATTCATGAGACATGATTATAAATATATGTACAACATTGACACAGCCATGTTGTATTCAGGAGGGATGTAATGGCATATAGAATTTCTCATACATGGGACTGTTCTCTGCCAGAAAGTGTTGACTAGACAAAATTAAAATATTCCAAAAGAAAGTGATAAATTTGTAGAAAGTGTGCTACAAAATAGACAGAATTTCACCAAAGTTTTATTTAAAAAAAAATAAAATACAGAGTATCAAATTAGTTCTGATCATTGTATGTCTGTGATTATTAATACTAAAACCATGTCGATAGCCCCGAAGTGAGGCAACACAGCTCTCTCTTTGGCTATTTTCAAAATCTTTATAGGTATGTGTAGCTGTCAGGCTCTGTTAGTCAAAAATTTCTCCTTTGCTCTGGAGTGTCATTGCTTTTTTTGGTGGTGAAACTTTTCATATGGTGATTAGAAAAAAACAACTCAAAACCCGATAGGGTTGCCAGTCCTAAAATCTAACCTGAACAAAGTTTTCTTTCATTTCACAGTTAGAAGTTAGAAAGGTGTTGAATGCCAAGATCACTAGTTAGGTTCAAATGATTTATTACTGTATTTCATTAATATTTAGAAATATATGTGTAAACTGCATGATGCTATATGAAGAAAGTGATTAACAAGCTTTCTTTTTACGGTAAGAAAGGGACACACAATTTCTACTATTTTTAACTGAAGGATGATTTTCAGTATTTTCCTTGAAGCAATAGCAAAAAAATACATCTACTGTCTGTTGTGTAAAAACTCTAATACGGTTCCTTATGGTCACTTGTTTTGATTGAAGAGGAATTGCCAGAGCTGAGAAGGCATAATGAATGTTATTACAGAGAGGGTTTTAAGCACAGAGAAACGAATGAGAAGGAAAGTCCTTATGTGAGCCCTTAGTACGTGAGGTCTGCCTATTACTTCTACAACAGCTGAGTGAGCGTACATGAGAGCCATTTATAATGTGTATTGCTGTGTGTCTGCTCTGATTGCATACTCTGATGGTGGGTTAATTGAATGGTGTCAAGTAGGGCAGTCCTGGTCATGTACAGAGACTGACAGGATGATGATGGTAGCACTCAGTACTTCATTACTTAGAAACAAAATCAGAAATTCCTCACCTTAAAGGCAGTAACTACTGAGCAGTTAAGAGCAGTTTAATGTGTGATGGTTTATGAGGCAAAGAGGGTTTATGCTCATAGAGCTTCACTTAACCCAGCGACAGCATTTCGCTTTTGATCTTTCTGTAGTATCAGAGCAGACAGACCAGTCTGACCGTTCCATGTCCAGGGGGCTTTCCTGCTTTTCTTTAAACCAGCATTTTTACTCTTCCCGTATAAATCAGTATATTCGTGACACAGTGTTTGTGAAGGAAAATAGCAATATGTATCGGGTGCAGGTGCCCGGGTGCTGGCACCGGGTGCAGGAGTGGCCTGTGAGGAGAGGCCCCATGTTAGGCCTAGCTGTTCTGCAACAGCTCCACAACAGGGCATGGCTGAGCCCCCAGTGAAAACTGGTGGTTTGTCAGCGAAAGCATACTTAAAGGGTAAAAGGTCACATTGTCAATGAGGAATGAGGGGAGAAAAGTGTGAGAAACAGCCCTGTGACCCCCAATGCCAGAGAAGGAGAAGGTGACGCTCCGCGCACCGGAGCAGATACCCCTACGGCCCACCCAGGAAGCAGGTTCTCCTGACAGGCGCTGTGGCCCATGGAGGATCCCTGCTGGAGTGGGGAAGAAGCACGAGGAGGAAGAGAGGGACTGTTACGAACAGACCATTAACCTCCATTCCCCACACCCCTGCACCATTCAGGGAGTAAGGGGAGCTGATAGAAGAGTCGGAAACGAAGGAGTGAAGTTGAGATTGTGAAACAGGATGGGGAAGTGCTGTTTTAATTTTGAGTTTTGATTCTTGCCATGGCAGTCTATTTTAGTTGTCAATAAATTAAGTAAGTTTTCCCCAATTGTTGTGTAAGGAAAATAAGAATCACATAAACGATGAGATTCGACAGTAGATTATTTTTTTTTCGTGAATCAGAACATATTTGGTATAACTTAATATTTCTCATTTTACAGGTATTTCATCTTTCCATTGGGCCCTCTACAGAAAATTCCAGCCAGCTAAGCATGCTCAGAAAGTGCCCAGGAAGATCCTGATGCTGTCTGGTCTGGAAAGGATGCTGCCCTCAGGATACCTGAATGTTTGAACCCTCCATCTCACATGTACCCATAACCTTAAGGGAAAAATGCCTCACTTCCTGATTCTCCTGGTCACAAAAGCAGGTTTATCCATGAGGTAAGATCACAACAATTGGGTGAGATTGTTATCCTGGTCCAGTAGGTACTCCTGGGCAGTGCTGATTATATCATTGATGTATCTTACTATCCTCTTCATATTTCTTGACAGAGTTTTTGCTGCCGTTGAACCTCTTTTTTTTTCTGCCCTGATCTCTTTCCATATAAATAACCTACTCCTAAGTATTTCTTCCCCATTAGTCTCAGTTTGCTACATCTATACCCAAGTTTGGTGTTTCTGATATTACCTAGGTTACCTTGGCTTCATACAGCATTACTGACACAATTATTTAGGTGCTTTTTCCTATGCAAGATTTTGCTCCCCAAAGGGTCCTCTTTCAGTTACTTGTAAAGTTTGGCTGTTTCATACATAACTCCACCTAAACCACTATTGAAATGCTTCCATTCCCATAGTGCTATATTTAAATTTTGACAACTTCTCATCCTGTTATCTGTCACGTCCGTAATTTCTCATGGCATATCCAGTATCTTCTCACATTATGCTCAGTTAGATGCGCTTGGGACAGGGTGTGGTTAGCAGCCTTGTCACCTGCCCACAGCCCTAACAGAACACGAGCCTGGTGCTGACTGTCACTACCCAGACATGCAAGGTATTAAAGTTCTCTGTTCCTAACCTGTTAGCCTCTTTGAACCACCATCAGCTTCTGAAAACATGTGCGCAAGCATAGAAAAAGAAAGACGGATGATAGTATATGTTTAATTAAATAGAATAATGGACGTACAGGCTACAATCATGTTAGAAGATTTCACGCTGATGTTAATCTAAGTAAAAAATTGAGGCAAGATAAACTATCTCAAATTCAAAGTTTTAAATGTTCAACAAAATGAATAGGAACAAATATTCAGAAGCAACAACCCATAATTCCTCTACATAAATGGAAGCGAAATTTCAAGACAGGCTTCATATCCTGAGACAGATTTATTTTACAAAACTTACTAGTCATTTTACTGTTTTCATGCCTGCTGAGTTTTTCTGAAAATACGGTTTAAACGGTCTTTGGAGCATCCTCTATAATCCATAGGCTGTGAAATAGGAAACTTCCAAACTGAAAGTTTGAAAAGCCTGCTTTTACTATCGTTTTCAGTAGTACTGAATGTCAGTATTCAATCTTGGCTTCCCCTAGCTGGCCAATGCCAGTTTAGTTTCTTATCAGCTTTTCTATTTTTATAACTTATTGGATTTGGATGAGTATTTAAGATTACATGTGAATTTTTCCATTACCTTGCATTCAAGAAACCATGCAATTTTTGTTACCTGTCCAGTTGTTAGGGATTTTTCATTGAATCAGGTTTTTGGAAACTGCAGCTCATGTAAAGATGGAAGGACGGCATAAATCAAATCAGAAGCAGCATTACAGATTTTGGAAAACTTGGTTTTAACTCCCCAATGGCTCTATCTGGTGGCTGTTGATGGTGATTTTTGCTTACTTATTTGTTTGTTTATTTAAGATTAGATTTAATTTTAGATTTGAAGCTCAGATCTAAATGATTCCTCTCATACCAGTCCCAAAACTTTCAGTATGAAGAGGGTGGAAGTATAAAGAGAACAAACTTCTATTGGTATTTGCTCAGGCTGCTCCTTCCTCATCTACCACTTAACAGGTTTTACCAGAATTTACCACTATTTAATTTAACTTAAGGAGTGGTTTTGGTAAGGCCTGTGAGACAGAAGTTATCCATGTTCTCTATGAAATTCAGTATTTTACAAACCTTGACTGCTGCTCCTTCTGCTTCCTTTGCTTTCTACAGGAAATAATTTCAAAAACATAATGTCTGACTATGTGGCTATCTTTTCAAACCTTTGATTATTCACTGACCCAATTCAGTTTTGCAATAACATTTCTTAGATAAAGTGACCAGAACAGTGTTTGAAGCACTACCAAAATCACTGATGTAGAAAGATATGCATAAATTTTGATATTATATTCTGTCCTATTCTTTGGTCATTCTAGTATTTCTTTGTTCTGTGATTTCTTTACACATTAGAGAGAATTTTTCACTGAGCTGTCTACAGTGATACTTTTTGTCCCTTTCCTGTACTGATTTTTTGTGACCAGAGAATTCTAATTGGTTAAAAATGGTTTTAAATTTTGCTCTCTATAATTCTGCATTTCTGGACTTGCAGCTTTCACTTCTATTGTGTATCCTTTCCCTGGAAAATAAGGAGTCTATGATATCAAAACACTTCTCAGGATTACAGAGATTACATCAAAACATTTGGTGGAAACCAGGTCTGGCAGGAAAGCTGGCCAGATTGTGTAGTTTCTAGCCAGCCTCTGTGACTGTGACAGTGCCAGGTTAGTGAGCTGCAACGTAGCTCTTCCTAGACTTTTAAGGCTGGTTTGGTCCAATGAACCTTTCATTTGGGAGATGTTGCAAGTTCTACTCTCCCAGGTTGTCCAGTTTGAGTGTCCCAGCTTCAAGCTGAGCTGACAGCTCCCTTGTGAATCTATCTTTTATGCTGCAGTATGGTAGAGTGTGACTGGTGGGGTGCCTGATGCTGTGCCCACCAAACATTTCATTTTACGATGTGTCCTGCAAGCAATATTCTGACACCACTAATTCAATCCTCCCTTCTCTCCCATCTCCACAGTAAATTGCTGACAGTTTTCTAGAGGATATTTTGAAGTAAAAGAGACCAACCATTTCAAAGTGCTAAACAATTAGCCCTTTGAAAACATTGTGTCTTCAACATCACTGCAGTACACATACTCACTTGATGGGAGAATTTGCCATTTGAAAGTGTTTTCATTGGCCTATTTGGGGCCTGGATTAGAAAACTATTTAAAAGCAATTTAAATCACTGCTTGTGCTGCTTCTGTGTTTCTGCAAAGAGACTATAGTTTATTCTGGGTTAATGAAAAATAGTTTTTTGGTAAAACCTGTGAAGCTTTCACAGATTTCTGGAAGGCTCAATCTGAAAGATCATCTGGTTCTCTTTCATGTTTTAATTCGTGCTCTAAGAAATAAAAAGCACAAACTAGTTTTGATAACATTGATCATGATATTCCAGATATTATTTTATTTCTCTTAATTAACCGTCTAACTTTGCTATGTTTAACATGTGTAACATGTCACATCTGATTCCGTAATCTTATGAATTATTTTCACAGTTTTTAAAAACTAGAACACAGTATTCATTATATTACAGTCTTCTGAAATGCTAACAGTTCAGTATTGATGTTGAGTGAATTGTAAGTTAGCCTGCCTATGTAGGAGGATGATGAAGGAATATCTTGCAGTTTTAAGGATGAAAAAGAGAAGTTCACAAAAAGTTTGGAAGATAGAGGACTGCTGAGGTGCTTGAAACATAACTCATAGGATAAGACTCTCAAGGTGAATGACAGCAAAGAAAACATTTGCTTAGGGAGAATGCTATGAGTAATATTTGTGCGCCTTATGGTAATAAGTGGACTGGGCCTTAAATACTTGTGAATGAATGTTCCAATGTCTTTCTTACTTATTACAAAGGTATTTTATGTATTTTATTGTGTAAAAGTCCATGGTATTCCTGGAAAACATCTCTTGTGTGGGTGTGATGTCACCACAAAAACAAAGATACAAAAATATAAGAAAATCCCAAAGTACTCAAATATTCCTTATACACATTTGGTTTTTATTTTATTTGAATTCTAGAATTGCAAACTCTACTTAGAATTTGTAGTTTTCAAATGGCTGGGATAATGTGAAGAAAAATTATATTTCAGGCAAAATGCTGGGATTTTTAGTGGTATTTTAATCTCAGGAATAGAAACGTCCATTTTATTTAAGTGAATTCTTTTTTACATTTCCTCTTCCTGCTTTGACTTCACACTTGTAGGTTACAAAGTTCAGCATGATGCATCATGCTAGCTGCAATGGTTAATAATAAACAAGAAATCTATTGAATGTATTGAATTGGGGCACACTTCATGTAAGCCTTAGAAAATCACTGCATAACTGGTGTGTGAATTAACCATTTCTAGAGATCATCTAGATTTAGATGAATGTAATTGACAACAGTGTCATATTTTTCACAGTTCATTTTCTAGAGGTCTGAACTAAAAAAGAAAACAAAGCATCTGTTACATTTCAAAATACCTTGAAAATCAGACCTATCAGTTTAAATGTGAAATGTTTGCATGACTAGGTCTTACTATTCTCCAGCCATCACATATTTTAATTGATTTGACTTTTTGGAGATAAACATCTTGGGTTACATATAGCACAAAGCATAACAACATAGCACAATTTCATAAAGGACCTTTAGTAATTGCTTATCATACATGGCTGTGCATGATAGATAGGAACAATAAAAGAAGAAATGAAAAATATTTAAGCCAAACAATGTTATCAAAATAGTATTTTGGCTGCTTCTGAAATGTCGGTTTTTTTTTTTTTTTCCTCTTGCAATATGTCCAGACCTGAACACTCAAAAAACATCAGTCTTTTTGGAAATACATTAGGAACCATAGGATAAAATTGATAAGGAGCTTACTTTCTACAGATTTAAAATCAATAGTGGGAACTTGATGGAAGACAACTGATGAGTGCTGCAAAGGGTGTAAGATGCCTGGAGTGAGGTCATCATATTTAACAAGTAAATTCTTACTTTACATCTTAGATTTTAGTCAGTGTAAGGAGTAACAGTTACAAAGCATCTCCTTAATTTAATGCAAACACATAATCTATAGATGTTGTAGATTAAGAAATCAGGTCAATCATAAGAAGTTAACTTGAAAAAAAAACCATTTACCAATGTATAGCTTAAGAATTTAAGATTCGCATTTCAGAATCAAACTTCAGTCTGTATGCTTGGATAGCTGCCCAGATGTGTCTCTATGCAGCTGGACTGTAATAAGCCTTCATTAGTAAAGCATAAGCAATAAAGACTAAGTTATAATTAAGAAGTTTACCTTGTCATGTTTTCATCCCTTTAAAACCTGGGCTTCCTAGTATTGGTGGTTCACAAAATTCTCTGTTACGCATTATTGATTGAACAGCCCTGACTTCCTTGAGTCTGTGGTAACAGAGACCCTAGAATCAACTAAATTGGTTTCGGTTGCTATACTTTCATCTCGTCTTGTCCTATCTAGTGCTGGGGAATCCTTTCCTTCCCTTCAAGGAGAACCTGGAAATCGGTATGTCAAAATAGGCTCTAAAAGCCATACAGAAGCAGGGATACTCAATGCAGAGAGCCCTGTCACTTAGATGGATCCTCATGACAGTCATAGATTGCTATGCACATGTTGTTATGTGCAGAAGGCATCAACCCAAACTGGTGGAAACCTCAGTGAAAAAAATAGCTGATACACTGTATTATCTTTTCCTTTGCACTGAACTGTCATGGAATTTCCACTGTCTTTAGCAGAGGGTCTACTCATTTTAGTAAGACGAGATTGTTCTGAAAATACTGCTTACCACTTCTAATCTTTATTTCATCTCTAATGTTTACTGCTGCATACAGGAATGGAAAAGATCTTCTTCAGCCCTTTTTCAAGAAGAGTGCTTTTGTACGTGGTTGATGTTTTTCATGAATAGTGCGAAGCTCTCTTTGATGCTCCACTGAGACCTCTGCTGATGGGCCTGCTTTATGGACTATTATACATCCACTAGGCTCAGCACTGTAGCCAGACATCTGCTGTGGTCAGTGTGTCTTTGTTTTGAAGAGTTCTGTAAGTGGTCTGTAACCTGTCACAATGGTAAAAGGCTTTTAGAAGGGTAGACAGAGAGAGTATCCTGTTCCAAATGTAATTGTCTTCCTTCCTATAGCTATGAGTGAATGAGTATATTCTCAGCCATGTTAATCTGGCAATATCCCTGCTGAACTGTTCTCATGAGTTATTTTTTCTTTATATCAAATAAGGAAAAGGTGTTGAGAACTGAAGTGCTTTTTAATAAAAGCATAGAATTATTCTGGTTAGAAGAGGCCTTTAAGATCATCAAGTCCAACCTTTATCCCAACACTGCCAGGTCACCACTAAACCATGTCCCTCAGCAACATATCTGCATGGCTGCAAATCACACCACCCCAGTCCCTGGTTCTCCGTGGTCTCCTGCGCTCGCAAACCGGGCACGGGATTTTGAGGATTCGGGGGACCGGATCCGAAAAGTGTGGAGGGCCTCAGCCTGGGGCAGCACGGTGCTCGCCTTGGCATGCCCTTTGCAGGACGAGTGTCCCTGGAGCTGTGGGCTCTCTGCTTTTTCAAGGCTAGTGACTGCTTGCATTTTTTTTTTCCCTAAGCTGATCTTTAGATATGTAAATCATGGGACCATTTTTAACGTATAAAGTCTAAGAAATTGATCCATTCAGGCCCCTCCTACCTA
>WEIS01077472.1:1516-12278 GCA_013389965.1 Todus mexicanus | reverse complement strand
TTTTTTTTTTTTTTTTGATTTAGGTTGACTATCTACATTCTAAGAGCACTTCTGGTACTTTTTTCTCTGCTGTTTCCATTGCTCTTGCTAATTCTACTGCTTTGGGCCATGTTAAATTCGCTTTTGCCAGGAATCATCTTGGAAATTGCTCATTATTAACAGTGCATCCATTCTGTCACTATGTCCTCTAGGACATTTCTAAATGGGCAATATTCCGTTAGTCTTTTGGGCTGTCACATTCACAGTTATAGTATCATACAGCTATAATATCCTATTGCCTTTTTCTATTATAAAATACTTTACAATGATGTTGGTTTTGATATGTATTACTCTTTTACAACTCTTTGCAGATCTGAGGTTTTCTCTCCTGGTTTTGGAGACTACTACAAACTGCTGAAGACAGGGTAAGTTTAACAGTTTATATGTTTAGGGAAATTCATTTATTTGTTCTGTGTAACCTTATATGTGAAAAAACATTGGCCCAGAGTTTCAATGTATTACTGCCAATCCTCATTTTCTACATTGAACTGTTCATTTTTCCTACAGACTGCCACTCTTTTATTTTATTTTTTTCTTTTGGTTAGCATTTTTATTCAAGAACCATTTAGTTTAAAAAGCAACATGTACTTACATGAATGAAAGGAAATTCCTGCTCTATTTCAGCAACATGAAAAATACAGTAGGGGAAAAATTTTGTAATTAAAGAACAAATGAAGGTAGAATGGAGAATGGCTCCCTTATGTCTTACTCTTGGTTCATTTCCTGAGACACTATCTGCTAATCCTGTGGAATGTTTTGCTCTGGATGCCACAGGGCAGTCAACCAGTGTGCCTTTTGAGGTAGTATACTTGAAATAATTTCTGTAATGACCATTTTCTATCACTAATTGCAACTTGGAGGAGTCAGAATATAATTCATTTTTTTTCAAAATTATTGCTTATGCAGATCCTTTAGTAGTTTATATGTATTTTGTATGTCATTTTTTTGCAGCACGAACTAGAAACTTGCTATGTGGGGCTAATGTGTATGTTTATTTTCTTTTTTTCCAAAAGTTATTGAGAGAGATTTCAGCTTTACTGAAGCAGTTCATATTTCTGTTGTATTCTGACTGCAACACATTAGTTTGCTTGCAGCTATAAATGTCCATTGTTTCATTTCATAGGACAATAACAAGCAATGTGCCACCTTTAGGTCTGCCAACTGATAGGCTCTAGAGCAGATAAGAAATTAACAAAGCCCCATGTCTGGTGGCTAAATGCAGTCCTGCAAACAGCAGCATCTGAGGCTGAAATACAACTTTTATAGTCTCTAGGCAGCAGCTAAAGACCAAGAGTGCCTAAAGGAACTTTGCACAATAAGATAAGAATTGGTGTTTCCATGCAAAACTTGGTATATTATTTCTTTGTTCATCTGAAATTATCATAAAATAATCATTCTCAGTAAGGATGTGTCTTAAGAGTCTGACCAGATTAGACTGTCTTCCCTGAATATGTAAGGTGAGACTGAGATCTGGGCTTTGGCCAGGCAAGTTTCCTGATATGTGAACTTTTCAACAAATGAAGTGTTTGAAATTGGGGTATAGCAAAAACCGGAGGCACCTCTCAGTTCACTGTTGCCACCAAGGCCAGTGCCAGCTTTTCAGGCCTGCTTTTACACCCTGGTCCCATCTAATCCATTGCCCAAGTCTTATGTGATTTAAGGGAATCTCTTTGGCACAGGGCTATGGGCATTGTTGCCAAAGCACCAGCTGAAGCCTCTGTGGGCAATTCTGTACTCCGCTCCACTGGAGATCTCAGTAACCTATTTGGCTCTTCACCATAAAACAGAGGCAGAGAAAAGTTCTCATGCAGAGAGGTACTAATGCTACTGGAGAGTTGACAGCTACTGATGCCAGCTGTGTCCCCTTTTGTTTCATTAAAAGTGATTTATATTAACCCCTTTGAAATTTTGATTTAATTCTATTATTGACATCTCTTCTGTCTCCCAGTATCTCTTCTGTCTGATTTCTCATTCTCTCCAGATTATCTTCGGAGATTTTTTTATTTCTATTAGTAAGTAGGACCATTTTAACTATTGCAAGTTTACCTGTTTTTAGCTGAGTTTTTCAGAGTTCAGTCTTGCTTTGTATCTTCAACATACAAACAAGACATATCAAATGAAGGGTCTGGACAGCAGGGCCCCAAACTTTGTAAAAGGGATTTCAAACCTTAGCAGTTTGCTTACCTCTGCATTTTACTTTAGACACAAATTATTTCTTTAAATTAATTTCCAGTGTTTATAGATATCAATAGTTTTATTTACACTAGAATTAAGGAGAAAAGAGGTTCCAAAAATTTTGCAAATTGAGAGATACTTTCAGATTTGCCAGAAATAACTTGTCTGGAACTCCAGAGAGGTACAACAGAACTGCTACTGTTGTTTTAAGGTAGGTGCATAATTGAAGAGGAAAACTATTTTGGTGTTTGAGATTTTTTTTTAGTAGGGCTTAATAGAGTCAGGCACCAGAATAGTCTTGCATTTCCAAAGCGGCTGAATTCTTATGCATTCTTTTATAATTCTAGTCTCATTTTCAGTGTATCTTTTATCTAGTCATAGATAATATATACTGCTCAAATTTGGTAGGAAACAGACAACTCGTTTATTAGGAAGAAAGATTTAGTTATTTAAATTCTAAAATTGAAAAAGGCCATATCTAAACCAAAGCCAGCCTATGGTTTATCAACTTGTATAGGGAAAACCTTTGCAAGTTATTTATATTTTATATTGCTCTACTCAGCAGTTTCTGAGGGTTAAACGTTTTGGTGATTTACGTGCAATAAGCCTGGGCTCTTTTCCAGGATCTCCCAAAGGCCTTTTTAGTGACCTTGGGCAAGTTCATGGCAAATAAATAATGGAATTGAACCTAATTTCCTCTTACAAAGGAAAACAGTGTGGCTATATGTATAAATGTTCATATAGTCCTTTGAGATACTGCAATAAGATAGTCCCGTCGGCCACAAAATGGCATTCTTTATTGGAGTAGGTACAACTGAATGATGAAGATGCTAACGCTATCTACTCAATCTGCATACTTCTTAGTGTGATATAAACACAACACTTTCGATCAAATACACTCCTGATATGAATCAAGCTCTTTTATTGCAGTGTTCTACACTACTCATCAATCTGCCTCCCTGGCCTTGACTGCCAAACAGAAAATGCTTGCTGATTTTCAGGGATGTCGCTAGACAGCAATCTGCTCTTGGTTTAGAGTAATAGGCTATCAGCAAAACACACACACAAATAATTGCAAACATTTAGAACTGAATTCTGGGTATATATATTTTGTACCAGAAGTGCAATTCTGGTAGAGAGTCCTGCAATTAATGGATTAGTTCTAGGTATATGCACAGAATTTAGACCTTCATTCAGTATTAAAGATTAACTGAAATGTTCATAGAGAATCACTACATGAAACTATTAGTTTCACTATCACATGTGGGAGGGTCTATCGTGCTTGAGGATTTTTATCCATCCTTGTACACTACATGATACTTGTCTTTTCTCTCTTTAAAACATTGAAAGTTTTGGATAGACAGTCCATAACCAATACAGGAAGTATTCATTGCTAACAATGTATAGATTAGCATGGGCTTGGATTCTAAATGATCAGTTGAAGAGAATAATCAATATAGTTTTAAACTATTTTTGGCACTAAAGCTCAAGATAGACAGTTTGGAGGTTTTAGTATTGGACTTAAGACCGTTTGGCTCTCTGGAAAAAAATACAGGGTTTTTTTCTCTCATAGAATTCTATCAGAAAACAAAACTGAAATGTTATCTGCTTCATTGGCTTGGTTACTATTGTTCTAGCTTGATTTACCCACGTGTCCATCCCACAATTCTGTCAAGTTTTGAGCAATCAGTCATCTTCACCTCGTGAAAAATCACAAAAACCGTGTTATGCATTGCAGGTGCAAAAAGTCAAGGTTTGAAGTACAGAAGCAGCAGTAAACATCACACTTACCTAGGTGTTTTGTGATGATAGGAAACCTGGTGCACTGTGAGATTGTTGACTACACGTACAGTAACATGGAAGGTTTATTTATGTTTGTTGCAAACACATTTAGTTGGATACACTGAAAAAAATGGAGCAAATGTGAGCATCATTGTACATTTTGTGCTGAAGTTGAAGGAAAAGTGATGCTACAAAAATAATTTCATTGTTTCTGAAAGAATTTCTTTTTTCTTGCATGAAATTATGACTTTTGGAATCAGAGGCATTAGATTCTCCTCTGGAACTAACGTTTATGTAAAATGAAAAGGGTAGTCTTTTGCTCTTGGTAGCAAAGCAGGACCTTGAAGATACATAAATCATTTCAGAATTTCCCAGATTTTCAGAATATTGGTAAATTGCTGACACACTCTGTACCTGTTTCACTTGACTAAGAGAAAAATATTCACTTTCCTGCCTCTAGTTTTGTAAACTTCATCAGTTGGAAAAGCTGTCTATTATTCTGTGGGTAGTAAGACTGGGCCATAACCTCTGCTGAAGGGTATGCAGCAGCAAATCACTAGGAACAAAGAAAATTAATGGCTGGGAAAAAAAAGGATAAGGTTTAATTTAGGTGCTTTAAATCCCATGTTTTCACATTTCCTTATTCTCATTTCCTAACTTAAGTCCATGCATGTACAATAACTTTTTGATGAAGTATTTTGTTCAGGACTTCAGGGACCACAGAGATCAAACAGTACATCCCACTAACTGTTCATCTCCAAGGCTGATCTCTAACAGCACTGGAGGCAGTAATACTGCTGCTACCAAAAGGGAATTCCAAAGAAGCTCTGTGGCTGAAATATTCTTGATTTTCTTTTATTAATTTTTTTTAATAAATTCTGGAGGAAAGACAACAAATCTTAATATTTAACAGTTAATGCTATTCGTCCATTAATTGTTCTGACAACCCCATTTTTAGAATTTCACATTAGTAGTGGTGAACTTTAAAAACTCAGATGTAGCTGCCCTCTAAGTCGTGTGTACTGAAGTGTCCTTTATTTCCCACTGCGGAGTAGGAGAACACAAAAAAATCTGTATTTATATTTCCATTCCATTTTCTACTTTAGTTATTTTTTATGTGGCCTCTTTATGTGTGGTTTCATGATCCAGTCTCATTTGAAAAACATGCAGGTTTTCAAACTGGATGAGACTTGGTCAGTTTCCCTGTTCTGTTTTTTGTTTGGTTTTAACATAGCTTAAAGGAGTAGGCCTGAAAATACTTATATTACTGTTGTTTCAGTTTGTTACTGTGCAAGAAAATAATTATCTGGACCTCAATTTCCAATCTGTAAAACATGCATCCTACTATCTGTTTTATACAGCAGACTGTATGCATTAAATAATGAACTCTTGAAAAGTTATTACTGAGTTTTTGAATAATGTGGTATCTATACAACAACTGCAGAAATGTTACAGATTAACTGCAGTCTTACATCTCAGACTGTTTGAGGATTGACAAAAAATATAGAAAGACCAACTGTCACGGTTTGGGGTCAGGGCACCCCCCAAATCTGAAACAGAACACTCTCTCCCCCTCCCCACCCAAAAAGGGAAGAAAGGAAATAAAGGAGAGAGACTTATCGATTAGGAAAGGAAACTAGAACAGCTTTACTAAAACATGAAAATAATAATAACAGTAATAATAAAGGTAAATATACACAGATACATAAAAAACCAGTATCGGGCCCAACCCCCCCGATGGTAAATCCGNTATCGGAACACACACACACACACACACACACACCCCCCGCCGATGGTAAATCTGTCCCCGTCCCCACTGATGCTGTGGAAGGGCCCAGCAGCAGACGGGAACCAGGAGCTGGATTCAGGGATGTGACCCAGAACCTGGGGCCCAGCCAAGGCCTGAGCCGGGGGCTGAGACCGCGCTGGAGGCCTCAGGGCAAAGCTGAAACTGCCAAGGCCAAACTGAGGAAGGAAGAGTCCCAAAACCGAGAAAGCAGCTCCATCTCAGGGAAAACCAAAATGGCGAAAAGACCAAGAGAAGGGACAAGAGGGAGAGACTCTCGTGATCCCTCAGCTTTATACCGAATATGACGTATATGAATATGGAATTGGCTAATTTAGGGTCACCTGTCCTGATTGCTCCTCCCTGAAGGTACAGCCTTTACTTTTTCTGCACCCCACAGTGCAGTACACAGTCTATCAATGATCTTGGTTTGCATACCAATCCTTGGTGCTAACTATAAACATGGAACACTATCACTGCTAGAAGCAGGCTCTGTCTGGTAGACATGCTGCTAACTTCAGACAGACTTAGCTGAAAAGTAAAAGTCATAGAACAGAATTTTTGTTCTAACCCAAACCAGGATACCAGCTTAGCATTTGAAACATCCCCTGAATTGAGAGGGCACAGAATAATCTGAAAGATGCCCGATTTTTAGAAAAAAGTTAATGGTAAAATTGCACAGCATCGAAGTTACTCTAGGTATGCACAAATATTGGTATTGTGATTAGTATGGAAAAAAATTGAGATAAATCAGTTCCTGTAAAATATAAATTATTGTCAAACAAATGAAACAAAGGATGTCCATATCAGTATTGTAATTGTTCTTATTTGTATGCTGACAGAAACAAAAACTGTGAAGACATCTGCAGTCTATTAATGTATGTGACTTCCCAGTAGAATAGACTCCTGAAGGGTCTGATTTTAAAGCACCGTTTAGATGCCAATTATCTGTTGGCTTAAGTTTGTAGCTTTTGGGTTTAATTTTCTCCTTAGGGGAAACAGGACGTAGATGGCCAATGATAAAAGCTCTGATCTTCTGTTCAGAGAAGAGCTACTCTGCCTGTCTGCTGTGAGTTCAATAGCTTGACTGTGTTTATTTTATTATATATATTTCTATTTTATCATTGGACTCAGGTTTAATCTTTTTATTGGTTCTTTTCCAGACAGTGCTTTGGAGCTGCTTATTAGCTCTATCCTTGTAATCCTAGATTTCTGCTGTTAAACTGTTAAATGGAAATTTAGCTTTAAGACTTGTGGGAATTCATGCTGGTTACAACTGTGTTATCTGTACAGCTGGCTTTATATGATCCTTGAGCCTAGTGGAGAATTGAGAGTTGAGAAAGGTGGATTAGGATAGATGCTGGACAGTGAGTGCTGTTCACAGCTGGCAAAGCGTGCATTTTATTTTAAATGCAGTTCTAACAGCCACTGAGTGCATCTGATGTCAGGACAGTGTGCAAGAGAGGCAACATACACTAGACACTGTGAAACTCCGGCTGGTGAATAGAATTGTGGTCATTTGTTAATTTGTTAGTTTTTCTGGCACTGAATTGAGATTCTGCCATAAACATTCTTAGTTCAGTTATCATTTTACTTCAGATTGCAAGTGAAAATAATCTTACCCCCTTTAATATTTAATGAAAAAGGAACTAGCTGTTAGAAATTACAGAGGTATGTTGAATGGATTAATTCCACTGGGAAGAAGGAAAAAATATTCCCCAAGGGTCTCTGTCATGGGAAGTACTTAATAGGAAAATGTGTGCAAGCTTAAAGTAGGTCAGAGTGATTTTGAAGGTGACTTTGTCAAAGTGCCAATGGGAGACTGTGGTGGGAACCTTTTCAAAGGACAGAGAAACAAAAGGTCTGGAGAGGCAAAATAATACTTCTTGTGGTGTTGGTATATACAGCGTGGTGCCAACAAATGAAGTTCACCTAACTAGTATAACGAGGAGCTGCTCTCGCCTTGGTGACTGAAGGCCCACCCTCACCAGAACTTTCTAACTACACAAATTTGAGTCCTATTTGGCTCAGCAGTAAACATAAGCATGCTGGCACCAAAACCAGCACCACATCAGTGTGAGGCAGGAATTGTTGCTGCTCTTGAGGTCTTCAGCAGGGAAGATGTGCCAGAGTTACTGCTCAGTGTACTCATACAGAATTCAGACAGTGTTGTCACTGTTGACTGTGTTAAAATGTTGCACTGATCTTTGAAGTAGTTGAGCTTTTTCACTACTGTGTAGCTAGTTAAGTAATATGTATTTTTCTACTGATGCTATTTATTATCTTTCTGAATAAAAAGGCATCTCTTGAAACAAGGACACCTAGAATGTGCTAAGGAGATTTCCTGCTAAGGAGGTTTAACTTGTGCAGCAGTACAGTCTTCTATGTGACTACAGAAATGGCTAAGAAAGCTGGATACTACCAGGATGATATAAAATGGTATAGGACAAATTTATCCTTACTGAATTCTGTGTTGTCATGGATACATTGCCATTGGTACCTGAGCTACCTAGTTTAAAACTAGCTCAGTTATTTCAGTCATATTGCAGTTTCTGCAAAGTTTTGGTCTGGTCTGGAAGTGAATAAAATAAGGATCTTGTATGGTACAGAAATGTTGGCTCTGAAGCAGCAAAGTCCTACTTTCCACCTTGCATTACCTCCTGTATTACTGGTTTAATACTGAGAAATGCTTTCATTGTAAAACACTGTAGGGCACTCTTAGGCTAAGATATTTCACATGGGACATTTATTTGTGTTAGTTATTGGACAATACTCCTGATGGAAAAGTGCTTTTTTGGTACTTCATTCCCTGTGACTCCCTTGTTACATCAAATCTTAGCATAAACCTTCTGAGAGAAGTATACTGAAAATATTTATATTTATTAATGCAAATAGAAATTACACAGCTGAATCCTCATGCACCGGACTAAGTATTTACCCTTCTGTGTAGATTTTAAGTGTATTCAAGGACAGCACACCCATTCTCAATGTTTAGAAATCGTAAAAGGTACCAGTTAAGAGCTTTGAACATTTCCTCATGGGAGTGGGAGAGGTTGAAATTAATACAAAAGATTAGGTTCTAAAATGTAAACATTTTCTGCCTGAAAGTATAATAGTAATTATGATATAATGCTATCAATTGCTTGGTTATCTATTAATCTGGCAAACCTCTAGGAAGCCCTTTATACACAGCACTACTTGTTAAAAAACATTCAGCTTACTGAAGTGTTAAAGTCTCCAGAGGACAAATGGACAAAAATGCAGGGAGAAAAAGCAGGTTCAAAAGGAACTAAAGTTTCTTGACAAGGTCATAGTGCTGGTCACGATCTAGTCAGTTGAACCAGAAATGTACCTCATACTTCTCAGTACCTACCTAGTGCCTAATACACAGACCCAGACAGCCATAGTTAAAAATTAAAAGTGCTGAAGAGTCCCTCAGGCAGACCATATGAAATTCTCTGTGAGCAGAATCACAATGGCAGGGTTACATGGCTCCTAGCTTTACCATGACTCTACTTCTGTCTTCCCAAATGGTGCAGGAAGGCCTGTACTTCTCGTTGGCTCCAAATGTCTCTCCTTTATGAAAAAGTGCAGGAGAGATCTCTACACCACCCCAGTGGCTACAGCATGAACTAGCGAGCACATCAGCAGAGAACTGGCTTGGATTCCATGTACACCGCAGAGCAGACTGGCCTGCCCATCTACCAGGAAGTGGGAAACCAGGCACACCAGGTACCCCAATCCATCAGGTCACCCCTAAGGAGGGCCTCCAATACAGTTCCAACTTGTACAAGGAACTTCTTTCCCTTTGGTGGTATTTTGAAGGTGACAATGGGAAAAACATCATCAAACTTTCCCCAAAGTGAGATTGTAGTTCCCTCACTTATAGTCTCTGCTGCCTGCTCTTGACGGGGTAAATCAATGCTATTGTGTGTAAAGATAAATGGCATAGCTTTGCATATACCTGTGCTAGCAAATGTGTCTGCTGCAATTTTTATAGAAGTAGTGACAAAAGAACAAGTAATGACAAGACTGGAGTAGATTAAATGTGGAATAACTTGCTGAGCTATAGCTCACTAAAACCAAACCCCTGTTCTTGATTTACTAAGCCAAGAGAATAACTTATAGTTTAGACTTGCTTTTCTCTTATTTTGGGGACCCAGGAAGGCTAATACTTTTATAATAACCATTTATTGAATGTCTGACTTCATGATCCTGACCTAAGCACTGAACAGGAGACCACTACAGGAAATTTATGCTTCAAACCAGCCTAGTATCTCAAATTATTATTGAATTGTAGCACTACAATATAGCTCACAATAAAGCTTCTAACAGCAGTGAGTTCTTTGCAGCCGTTTCTCTTTAAAATCTCCTGGTATGCTTTTAAATCAATTTCTAATGTGAAAACCTTTTTCCTAGGGCAGTAAATAAAATGTTTATGGAGAGGAGAATCCTCTCTTGCCCCTCTGTGCCTGAGCAATCTAGGAATTGCAATAGATCAGGACTCCCTTGCTTCCTCTTTGAAGGAATGGATGACTGTGCTTTTGCTCAATGGTGGCACTGTTCACCATGCAAATCCCTCTACAGGCTAGATCACCCAGACTTAGAGTCCACACAAGTATTCGTAACTCTCAGAAGCGTCCTTAAAATCCATCCTGCCATGGGAGTAGAGCTATATTTTGTGTCACTGGATGGAGTTTCTCTCAGCTACAAAATAAAGAGGAAAAATGATATAATTAATAAAGGTTTAATTTTACAGTTACAGCAGGATTTATTTTTTTTAATAACAAGCTAGTAGCTGACTTAAATCAAAGCAGTAGTCGTAAACCCTAGGAATAGAGAGAAATTCCTCCAGAACTACCTCCAGTCCCTCAGAAGAGTTATACACATTTTGTAACAATAGCAACACTATACCAGAATAAATTACTTATGGAAATCTATGAAGCCTCAAAGGGCTATGTTTTGCCAGTTCATATGTCA
>WEIS01077468.1:21032-34438 GCA_013389965.1 Todus mexicanus | reverse complement strand
GGTATTCTATGAGTCTATGAACTGGCCAAGCATTGGGTTGAAATCAGGTAGAGATCTAAGAGCTTTAGTTCTCCCTTTGGGCTGTTCCAAAGCAAAACATCAAAAATTGAATGGAAATACATTGTCTAGTTTAATGTATTTTTCTACCTATGCTATGGTCTGGGTTAGGGGTCTTGAGCTGGTTGTTTTTTTTAAGAAACTAACCATCAGAATCCCCAAAGTAGTACATGTAGTAACCCTACGATGCTTCCTTCTTTGAGCACGTGCGCTGCTGCTGAGGGGCAATCCACTCTAGAATTGACCTTCGTCTTTTAAGACCTGCACGTTGGTGACCACCTAATTTGTTGTTTAGCACGTTCTGCGAGCAGTGCTGAAGTTTGAGTCGCACCGTTTGCGAGTAACTGCTGCTTCCCTTTTTATTTCGGTTTTAATAATTCCGAAAAAGATGCTTATACAAGGCTGTGGGCACCCTGCTGCCTGATTAATACTGCAACACAACCACATGAAAATGATCAGTCGAAAAAGGAGCTCTGCCCCTGTCTGCTACCCACAGAGAAAATTCAGTCCTACCTTTTTAACGCTCTGGAAATGGAGAACCAGGTCTCTCCACCAGCAGTTTAAAATAGGTAGCTTCTGATGAAGTAAAAAATATTGACATTTAAGGAGGGGGGAAAAAGAACAGGAGCAAAGAGCTGATGTGGCACTGGAGACTTCAAAGGAGGCCACTCTGAAGGGAGCAGTGGGTGTGAGGGGAGATCAAGTCTTTGCTCTCAGGAAGGTAGGATCTGCAGCCATTGGGGTTAATGAAGGTTCTGGTGGGGTTTGAGCTGCTGGTGGAGCAGGGTGAGATAAGGCAGGTGGTGAGGTCACCCGGGTGAGTTAGACACCATCTTTTCCCAAATCGTTTGCAAAAGAACCCAACGTGAGCTCCCAGTTGTGGCCGAATTGTCATCTTTTTTGAGTTGGTGCACTAAATAGTTTTGATGCAGAAGTTGGGAGTTAACAACGATTGCTTTGTGTAGCAGTCCCTTTTGAAGTGAAGAGCCTCGCGCCTCCCAAAAAACATTATGCAGAGGGATAAATTCTGCTTTTAAGTCTGTATGTTATAGATAAACGTCTTGGAAATGTTTTTTAGCACAATTTATGTTAACAGGGATATTTACATATGAAAAGGAAATAGGATTTTGAACTGTTTAGTTGAATATGTAAGAACCCTTGTCCTTGTTCGATTTATTTATTTTTTCCCCTCTAAATAATCAGCAGAGAGCTCGAAGGCTTTGGCGTTTCTCTCCGTTCACACAGTAATTTTAGTCCTTCTCGAGTGCTGGTCCTTGGTTCTGTCTTGGCCATTTGACACTGAAGTTTCTCAGAAAGCTTTTATATCCATACCCGCTGGTCAGACACTTCTTGGTGGCTTTATTGAAGTGCTCGTCTTAATTTCTATCACAACATTTCCTGATTTTTTGGGATAGGAAACCAGTGGTGATCTCAGCAGTGGCTGAAAACCCCAGTGCCATAGCTGGCAGCACCACGGCGGTGCTGTGTCCTGGTGAGAAGCTCTTCCCCAAGCTGGTCTGAGGGCATCAGTAATGGCGATGGTCACATGCCTGAACTCAGTTTAGCACCGAGGACAAGGGAAGCACCCAGGCTGTGCAACCACAGCCACCTCCAGCCCTTTTCGGGCTGTGTTGTCTCATCTCATGCAATGTTGTTGGTGGTTATTAAAGGCATCCTCTCATGTTGGCAACCTACTGGACTGTCATCTTCCAGCTGAACCTCAAGGCTTATTCCACCAGAGCTCAAGAGGGACCGCTCTTCATCTCATATTATGTGTCTGAATTAAGGTCCCCAGCAGATCCTGCTTCAGGAGAACAATTATGTGTGGCTGCCACTGGACGAAGCGGTTGAAACCCCAACCTGGTGAGAGTGAGAAGAGGTACTGGTTGCTGGTTGCCCACAGCTGAACCCACGACAGTGATGCACCAAGAATTTGTAATGAACCCTGTGAGTCATGCCGCTACTTTTTGGTGTATTGGTTTTACTTCGTGCGCTCAGAGGGATCCCAAACACCACCTCAGAGACTCCTCCCTTCTTCAGCTTCACGTGGAAGAGACCTCTGTGTGGTCTGGGCAGGCAGGACACTTGTAGGAAAGAACCTTGATTTGGACCACCTAGGGAGCAAGCAGCATAGAAAATAACTGGGAAGTTGTGTCATAAATACTGGTGGCTCTGATTGTCTGGGGAATATGCTGCGTGATACCGGCCTTGCTTAGGGGTCTTCATTTTAGGGGTTGTGTTGAGTCATACGGCTGATTATTGAAATGTAAATAATCATCGAGATGTGTTAAACTTTAATTTTAATTAAGCAGAGATTTTTAGACTTAGGCAAATGCATTTTGTTTTTTATAAGACACTGCAACATGTTTACCAGCTTTGACAGAGAGGTTTTTTTTCCCCCGATACAGAGATGGCAGAAAATAATAAACAGGCAGACAAGGTTACGCATCAAGGGGGTATTTGAATCATTTTTGTTTGGGAGAAGACAGGCCAGAGAGAGGTACCTCTTAGAAACAAGCTACTTCACTGATCGTTTGCTTCCACAGATTGACAGCATCTCGGAAAAGAAAATAAGTGTTTGCTATTCCTGTTGGAGACTTCTTTCAGTCTCTGCGACAGATGTTCCAAGTGTGTTCTTTGGTAGTGAAAACACAGGGCTCTGGGTATAGTTTAAATTGGCTGAGGTGCGTTGTTTGACTACGGTTCCAAATTGCATTATATCTGGTTTAAATCATAGCATGACCGGACAGGAAAGGCTCTTTAAGATTATTTCAAAGCCAGGTAGGATTTTTTTTATTTGATCGTATTTAGGGTGGCCCCAAAGAAGTGCTTTCTCTTTTCAAACGTATCTTGCAGTCTGGCGTAGGATGAACACCAGATGACACGGTGAACTCTTCTCCCCCGTTGGTTATTTGGAATTACCTTCGATAGGAATGGAAAAAATACTTAGTTAAATAGTTCTCTTTTCTTCTATCTGCAGTGTTGTCTCTTGGGAGAGCTGTAAATTGCATGTCAAGAATACATAGCTTTTATTCCCTCATTTTTTCAATTGAAAATGGAGTTCAGCACCCAGGAACAGCTGAAGTGGTTGAGATTAAAGATGTACACACAATGTACCCATTTTTCCTTTGGGGAATTTGGGAGGTGAGGAGACTGTGGCCCTTATGACCCCCCTTCCTCTGCCAGTGGGTTCCAGTTCAAAGCTCTTCTCTGTCATCTTCTGCTCACTCGCTGCTGGAGACCACTGGGAGAGCTCACAGGATGGTGTGCGCTGAGTTGCGCTGAATTAACGTGTTGGCGGTAAATAGCTCCTCCTTTTTATTCTCCCCCGCCTCCCAGTTTATATCTAGGTGACTGGTTGCTGTTCATGAGACCCGCTTTTGGAGATCACTGGGTTGGGAGCGCAGCTGCCTGCCCGGAGCCAGGTCACAGTGGTATGACAGTAACTGCACTGGTGCGTCCGTGACGATCAACAAGAGCGATTGGGGTCGGTGACAGTGACGGGGGAACGTTCCCCTTTGGATCCGGGCTGGCTGAAGCTTTCAGCTCTCTCTTTTTGACATCTGGCATTGGGGCATGTACACAGATGAAGCTGATAAATTGCGGTGTCTGGGACGAGGTGCTCTCGTTTCCAAAAATGATGAGTAGAGCAACCCTCGGACACAGATCAAGGTTGATTTCGTCACTTGGACTTTGACACCAGTGGAAGAGATTGGGATTTCGGCTTTAGAAAATCACCGTGTTCATCTCAGTCCCTGGTTTGTAATCTATTTTTGTTTCGTTACTAGTTAATTTTTTAATAGACCTGTGAAATACTCTGCCAAGAAGGAATTGTAGGGGAACGCAGGTGCTGTGAGCTCCAGTCACTAATGACTGAAAACTGAAGTTACTAATGACTTTTGTGCCTCTTTTTTTTGTGCCTCTTTTTGGGGGGAGGAGGGAGAAGCTCACGTGGTAATCACGTGCTGCCAGGTCGTTGCTGTGAATCGGGTGCCAGCAGAAACACTCTTTTGAAGGTCCGCCTTCTGCAGGAAAACTCACTGGTACTTGAGTCGAGCATCCGATTTTGAGCCTTCTCGGGAGAGTGCAGTTGATGTACTCTTTGCCTTGATGCTGTTTGGGCTCTGCTACGATCTCAAGTAAGGAGACGTTTTCTTCTGGGTTTGTTTTACAGGTTTAGAGTTGGGATTGTTCATACCCATCCTTCTATTCCTATGCTTTCAAGCAGCGGTAACAATTAGTTATTTGCTTATTCGTTTCTTCATGTTCCTAGTATTGATCGAGTGGCCATAGGTATTTTAAGTCGTGAGAACAGTGGGAAAGACTTTGAAGGTCTCATTTCTCTCCCTTTTTGCAGTGTTGTTCTTGTGGTTAAACAGAAGTCCTATGGCATCCACCCCAGGAGGTGCTTTATAAAACTTCATGGATAATTTTACTATCCATGGACAGCTGAATGTGCTTTCATATTTTTCCACTGTGATCTCTTAACAGGTTTCGTGAATGATATTTTTCTTTCTTTAAGGAAAGAAGATCATTAACCTACTGCTTGGGTTTGCTTTCCTGTTTGAAAAGCTGAGTGGGGCACATCAGGACAGCTGTGGCATTAGGGTTTCAAGCTTCTTCTCTTTTGTCTTGCCAAGGTCTAGGAACATGGTGAGACCTTTATTTCCTGAAAGGGAAATTGGCCATTTAGGGACAGACATTTGAAATCCTTCATTTCTTTGTCCTTACCTATTTATAACAAAGTCTCCAGGAAGATGATGATGGTTTCAGCTCAGGATTTAGCAGGGCAAACTACTGCAAGTGAGGAGAAGAAGTCAAGCGTCTTGGAGGTGAACACAGTCAAGACGTTCCTGCCTGCCCAAAGCATTTGGATGTGGCTACGAAGAAGGGGAAACACCTTGACCTTAACGAAACCTTCCACCCTGGCACTTTGCCATCTGTCTCAAGACCTTTAATAAGATTTGACTGCCTCTCACGAAATCTCCTACCAAGGCTGTCTCCCAAAAAGGGAAACGGAAGAGTTAGAGAAAAATCATTTCCTTCAAAACCGTGTTACAAAATTCAGCAGACACCCTGGTTTGAGCTCCAGTAGAAGCCTCAAGCTGGCTCGAGGTCTATTTTTCTGCATGTATCAAGTAAATAAAGCAGTAGTTCAGTACGTGGGGGAGAATATTGCTAAACGACAGCAAGGAGAAAGGCTTCCAGAAGGAGCCACAACTGCCGGTTCTCTAGCTAGCGAGGTTTCTTGCTCCAAGAGGAGGGGATACTCGTGAGAAATGCCCAGCCGAGAGCTCTGGGGAGAGGCCATGTGCTGCGAAACAAAACCTGAAGCATTTGCAGATGCGATCCCTCCCCGTTGAACATTAATGACCTGTAGCATTTCTTTGTAAGGTTTGCGGCTCATTCTGTATGCTTAGCTCATCAGAAGTTCCCGGGGGCATTAAGGGCAGGCAGCGTCGTTTGTGCAGCAGGCAAAGCCCCTCTGCCCGTGGCTGTAGCGGTGACCTTACGTGAACTGATAAATAGCTGCCTTAGCCGCGACCTTTAACAGCTGAAATGCATTTGAAGGTTTGCTTCCAAAGAGATCAGTGGCTAGAGCATATGGATGTACGCGTTGCTCTGCATGATCCTTCCTTTCTGGCTCGGAGCAGCACATCAAGGGAATTCCAGGGTCCAGGAGCAGCAGAGCGATCGCTTTTCCGTGTGCTTGCTTTTCTTCCTCATGAAAGGTGCTCATTCATAGGGCTGCACGCTGTGGTGCAGCCTGTTGATCTTCAAGAGGGGGGAAAAAAACCCAGCCCCACGACAGAATGGAAAGTTGAGGTTTATCCTCTTAATTCAAAATAAGACTTACTTTCTGTTTGCGTTCCCTGGTTTAATTTGAAAGAAGACAGGCGATATTAAAATATAATGAGGGCAATTCATTTTGTTGGCTCATAGTGCGTCAGATTTAGAAGGGGGGGAGAAAAAAAAGACAACCACACAACCCTTAATCAGCACAGTACTTAAGGGCTCCCGTGTAAGAACGTTATTCTTAACCTTCAGCAAATGCTTACGGGCTGCCCTGAATAGTAATGGGTTTAAGCACACGCTTAAGTATTTTCCTGGAGGAAGACCTGAGTATCTTGGCAAGTGTTATATTACAGCTTCATTTACCTTTATCATAAATCCCAGCACCAGACGCAAACTTTTTCTTTCATCTCTTGGCAGATAGCTGGCTGCACAGATTTTTCCACCTCCGTTTGGCTCGCTTGCTCCGGCTCTCTCGCTGCAATCTGATCGGCCTGGGCTGACCTTCAGTGGTGCTCCACGTGGGCTAGGGGGCCCTGCCCGTGCGGATCCGATTGCACGATCAAAGTCCACACCTTGCCTTTCATCTGCCACTTCTCTGCCTTCCCGGGGTTATTAATTTGAAGAAGTTGAAACGCGCAACAGTTTTCTGCCGCGGCCGTTAACGGGCAGGAGGAACGGGAATTGCGTTTAGCTGGTTTTCCTTGCTGGGAGATGGGGTTGGATTAGGTTAAATTTGCACCAGTTGGTTGTTGGTTGGCTCTGGGAAATGCCAAAAAGGAGGAAAAAAAAAAAAAAAAGAAAAATTATTTTTAATAATAATTTTTTAAAAAACCCCAAACACCACAACCAATACAAAATATCCCCAAAACGAAAAAACCAACCTGCAGGCTTCTTCAAACAGGCACAAACTGGAACCCAGAGGTTCCATCTGAACAGGAGGAGAAATGTGTTTGGTGTGAGGGTGTCAGAGCCTGGCCCAGTCTGCCCAGAGAGGTTGTGGAGGCTCCTGCTCTGGAGAGATTCCAAACCCACAACCCTTTTTTAAAACCACCACCAGGCTTCAAATGACGATTTTCATTTCACCTGGATTTTTAATGGGATGCACAACGGTGTCAGGATTCTTGTGTCAAGATCAGCAGGTCAAAACCCAGTAGCAGGACAAGGGACAACAGGCTTTTTTTAAATCCAGATTTCTTGACAAAGAGATGTTGGCAGCTTTTCATTTACCGCTGGGGTTTTCCGTCAGGTTTTCTATCAGCACGTCACGTCTTTAGCAAATAAACCCAATGAAAGGTTTCTTGCCTCACCTCGCTGTTCTTCCTCCCCTGCCAGCCCTTGTGCTCAGCTGGAGGAGCTTTGGCCGGGTTCCATCCTGCCCTGGTCCATCTGGTGTCCAGCCCAGCCCCTGACCAGGGCCTGCCTTGAGACACCATGACCACCATCACCAGGGTCTTCTTTCGATACCCGTTGAATCAAGCAGGGTTCTTGAGGGGGTCTTATCAATGCCTAGAGAACCAGAGTCGAGAAGATAGGGCCAGACTCTTTTCAGTGGTGCCCAGGACAAGGGGGAACGGGCACAAACTGGAACATGGAAAGTTCCATCTGAACACGAGGAGAAACTTGTTTGGTGTGAGGGTGTTGGAGCCTGGCCCAGGCTGCCCAGGGAGGTTGTGGAGTCTCCTTGTCTGGAGAGATTCCAAACGCACCTGGACACGGGGCTCTGGGCAACCTGCTCTGGGTGCCCCTGCTGGAGCAGAGGGGTTGGCCCAGACGATCTCCAGAGGTCCCTTCCAACCCCAACCACGGCAGGATTCTCAGGGTGAGGCGTTGCGCGGGTGGCGGTGGGACACACAGTGGGACCCGCGGGGGCCGGCGGCCTTTTGGCAGGTCTCGGCGCGCTCCTCTTGCGTAAGAGGCGGGCCCGTGTTCCCCGTCGCTGCCGTTGCCATGGCAAGCTGGCGGGGGAGGATTCCTGGGATCCATCCGTAAGCCGGGCAGAGAGAAGAGATTACGTCTTAACCCGGCACTCCGGCTGCGCCTAACGGGATGTGGCAGGGTCGCGCCGGTGTCCCCAGGGGGGGTTGACCCGGCCCCGAACTGTGGCAGGCATCGTTTGCAATAAAATAAAGCTGTGCAGGGAGCCGGGGGCGGGTGGGTGGCGGGGTAAGAGGATTAGGTGTTTTTGCACGGGGGGCTACGCTGGGAAAATCGACTTGAGGAACGTTATCTGGAGAGAAAAATTAGCTGAGAGAAATAGCCCAAGAGTTTAAGGGAGGGTTGGCGTGACGTAGCGGGCTGGTTTCGATGGAAAAGGGGAAGAATATACGTGTTCAGGAGTATTTCTGGCATCTGCTGAGAGCCGCCTGTCATATGCTGGAAGGGGATTCTTTTCCTTTCTCTCTACATCTTTTCTGATGGCAGTTAGTTGTTGGCATTTTAATGGTGAGCTGCGCGTACAAACGTAGCCCGAAAATCCCTAAGCTATAGGTGAGCGGCGAGTGTAAGCATTAGCCCTGGCTGTATTAGTTGATATCTAGCCTACAGCAAGTCACCGACAGATGTCTTTAACATGAACAGAAGGAATGACGGCAGAAGGCATCCATGTCTGCTTTGGTAAGTTTTCTTTTTGTTATCTTCAATTATTAGTGTTTTATCCCAGCTCTCGCTTGATGTCAGAGTGGGAGCAGTTTTCCACCCGTGGGGTCTTTGTGTGCTTCCGAGCTTTTTGCTACTCTTTGCCTGCTCGAATTCCTTCAAGCAGGTGAGAATTTATTGAGCCTCGGCACTGTGGTCGCTTCTTTTGTCACCGCAAAGGCAAAAAAACCACTTGATAAATGCCGATGTTTGAAGTTTGGAAGAGATGGTGAATTGTCTGGAAGAAATCCTGGAAAATACTGTGCTGCGTAAGACTGTCTTGTCAATGTGTCTCTTAAGAGAACAACCTCTGCCTTGGTTAATGATAATATTAATTGCCAGAAAACAAACCGGGGGGAGGAGGGAAATTAAATTGAAGCTGTTTTATAGCAGCGGGGTAAGAAATGTATTAGGATGTAAGAGAGCACGCTACTGGGAAATGGGCTTGCGTTCCACCCACAGAGCATGTACTGTACATTAGTTATAACCCTGTTGTTTTTGTTGTCTGCAATTAATTGAGTAATTTCTTCCACGACTGAAACTGCAGGTTAAGCCTGTTGGCTTTGAAAGACAAGCCTCCTGAATCGAGACGGCTTCTCTTGCACTTGCTGTATTAACAAGCTCTCACGAAGCTCATTTTGTTGCGCTCTGGTTATGAATTCCTGGAAGGTATCGGTGGGGGTTAATTCACTGTTACATAAACAGCCAATAACAGCATTTCATTGTGCTGGAATTGCTCTAAAACAGTTATTAGCTTCCAGGCTATTACCGGGCAAAAGGCTCCGCTTGGTCTAAGCGAACCAAGCCATTTTGCTTTTGCAAATATGACAGAAATCGAGACTAAAAAGAACTTTAAAGCATTCAAGTCCATACGCTGTCGTACAGGCTAACCCTGGGCTGTAGCTTTAGCGTCGGGTTTAACGGCTGTGACAAGAGCCGTATCTCAAGTTGTACTTGGTGAAGGGGGAGTCCGACAAAATCCCAACCAAACGGGTTTTCCAGAAGCTTAGTATTTATTATGTGAAGCCATTTGAGAGGAGCGTTGCTGCTTTAATTAGCAAAGCGTAGCAGCTACCTGCGTGCACGCATACGTTCAAAAAACGCAGGAGTCGGAGCCGGCAACGCATAAAGCTGGAGGAATACAGCTGGAAGAACACGGCCGTAGCAAACCGTGCAGGCACAGGAAGCCAGAAGACAGGATTTATTGCAGCAGGGTTATGCAATAGCTCTGCACGCTCCAGGAAGGAGCTGAGAAGCTGTTTCTGAGCTATCAGGTGCCCTGGCTGGGAAGGGCAAGGGGTAACCTGCCTGACATGTGTGCCTGCAGTCATTTACTGGTGGCTTCTGGTTTTGAAACGTCCCATCAGGAATTTGCTAGATGCTTTTGTTGTTGCAGTGTTTATTTAGCAACGCAGGCCCGGGACCTGTTGAAGGGAGCCTGCAGAACTGGTGTCGTCGTCTTTGGATGTGCGTGGCTGTTGTTTGCTCAGAGAACTTGAAGTTGTTTGGATACGAGAACTTTGCTTGCGTTTAGACATCCTCGCTTGCCTCCAGACCAGCTCACAGCTGTTCTTTTTGGGAACTGGAAATATTCTTTCTACTGCATTTCTAGAAATAAAAAGTACAGCAAGGAGTTGTTTGTGTGTGTGCAATTCAGCTGTCTTTTGTATATGCCCAACGTTCATTAATATTGGCAACTGCTTTCCAAGAGATAAAGTGACTTATGCTTCGGTTATTTCAGCCGTAGGGGTTTGGCCCTTGTTTGTTTTAAAATGCAATATTGTCCTGCATCACCAGCAGTTATTTATTTAGGCTCGTGCAGCAAACACATGACTTTGCCTTAACCTTTCTTCCCCTCCTATTTCCCCTGACCCCAAAGTAAGTAGTTCTCCAGAAACTTGATAACTTAATCGCAGTTACCTTGGCAAAATGAAAAACAAATGAAGATGGATGAAGCTCGACCTTAACGTTATTTCGGATGGGCTGGGGAAAGCATTAATTGCTGCTGTTTTGGCAGCAACCTTTGACTGTGTAGGGTTGTTTTTTTTTCAGTATATGCTTCCTCCTCGTGCCCTGTCGTCTGCTTTGCTTGAGGAGCTTGCTGGATTTATGAGTCGTCTTAATCGATGTTGTGCAGATACACCTTACAGTGTTTTTTGTTACCCTGGCATGGAGCTAGTGTCAGTTTAGATCTTTATTTCGGTATATGTAGGCTTGTCACAGGGAAGTAAGTGTTTGTGCACCGTTTAAAAATGGCAGGCCTTTACCAGAGTCAATATAATTGTAATGGAATTAATGACATTTTAAATGAAGGAGAGTTTTTGCTCATTTGTCTCTGAGGTACCGTGATTTGATTATAAATCCCAGCAGTGGTGATGGCCCTGGAGATGATAGATGACAGGCCACAGTATGTGCTGGAGGGTCAGCTAATACTGTTGGTTCATCCAGCCCTGGCTTGTGTTGCGAAAATATGTTGAGAAGGTGCCTATAACTCAACTGTGGAATTTATTTAGAGGGATACTCTGGAAGAAAACCCAAGCCCAAATTTTCCTGCTAATACGTTTGGAGATCTTGTTGTGATATGGAACATGAGAGAAGTTCTTTACTGTGAGGGTGATTGAACACTGGAACAGGTTACCCAGGGAGGTGGTGGAGGCCCCATCCCTGGAGAAATTCAAGGTCAGGCTTGTTGGGGCTCTGAGCAACCTGCTCTAGTTGCAGATGTCCCTGCTCCCTGCAGGGAGGCTGGACTCGATGACCTTTAGAGGTCCCTTCCAACTCAAACCGTTCTATGGTATTAAATCTCGTGATCTAAGTTAGTGGAGTGATCTTAAACCATTGCAAGTTGTCTTTCATCTAGGAAGTAGAGGTAGTACAGGGAGATTGAGAAGCTGGGATAAGACTTCTGGATCTTAACGAAGGTCACTCTGGTAGCCCAGCTGGAGGAGAAATGGCAGGTGAGAGGCTGAGCTGGCTTTAAGTTAACGCGTTGGTTTCTTTTGTGGTCTGAGTGTCCATTTGAGGCACCGTATGGGTGTACCGTACTGGTTTTAGTCTTTACTGTTTGATTTTTGTACATCATAAAGCGTAGGGTCACAAACTAGTCCCTGCTGACCACAAGAAGTTTTTATTCTGGTCGAACACCAGCGCTTAATTCCAGGACTTCATTGTCATTGCATGATAAATACCAGGGTTTTATTACTTAATAATAAAAGTTTTATCTTTAAAGATCATTTTCCGAAAGATTGCAACGAGTTGTTACCTCACCTAGGAGTTACGAGTGTGATTGTGAGGAGCAGTTGGAAGTTGAGAGAGATGAATGCTGTTTTAATTGGCAGGAGTTTTACCAGCAACTTCTGTGGGAAAATTAGTGAAAACCCAATCATCAGCATCATCGTCCCTTTGAGAATTCTCAACTATGTTGTGAAGATTTTTGACTTTTGAGTTAATGGCTACACGTTGGGAGAAGAGACTGCTTTCTAACTTACCCTAATTTTGCGTTGCCCACATAATAGTTGGTTTATTTAGGAGCTGGGTACAGAATTCAGGTGCGTTGCTGCAGAAGGGCTTTGACCCCTCGTCTAAGGCGTTAATTCAAGAGCGTGTTCTGTGTAAATAGTTGGCAATAAACTATCGAAACGTCTCCATAAGACTTCATGCGTGCAGCAGCTACGTTCCTTAGGAATATAAATCATCTTTCCAATAAATCCTTGGAGCATGGACACCTTGTTTTGTGAGCTGGGAGCTAAGGCAGGTGGGAAGGTTGTGTTGGGCACTAGTATCAAACTTGCATAACCCACAACAACTTCCTTAACCCTCAGATCCGACATTGCTCCCCTGTAAGGATTTCCCTGGGGTGTCTCACCCTCACCTCTCCAGCATCATCCCACATATTCTCTTCTGCCTTCCCATCACTGATCTGTGGGGTCAAACCCAAGCATCCCCTTCCCTTTTCCAGCTGACCATAGAAGAAGGAGCTTTGTGCTGCTGGTAGGAGTCCTACTACTTGTTTTTTAAATATTTAATTATTTATTTATTTTATTGCTCTGTGCCTGGATGCTTTCCAAGGCCGCCAGTCCTCGCTTTCATCTACGCCCTGGGATTCCAGAGGAGCGACGAAGAAGCAAAGCTTTGTGTGAGATTTGGCTGGTTTGCCGACTCGCTTGCCACAGGGGAATGGAAGTCATAACAAGGGAGTTCCCACAGAGAGGTGGATGGGGTGGGCTTGTGCCAGGAACTTCTGGGTTCCTAATAAAATTCGGAAGGTGGAATTCTGGTTCTTTTAAAATCCTTGGGAGCTGTATAGTCAGCCTGAGCAGGATCTGAATTTTGGTGGAGAAGTATGGACTTTTCTGGGTTAACCATTTGGGGTTTATATTTAGGCTTTTCACCGCTCTGGAGATGTTCGGATTCCGAGGTTGGGCTCTTTATCTGATATCTTCTGTTGGTAGCCTGTTGGTGGGATTGGGGAAGGCATTTCAGCTTCATTTATTCCATGTAATACAGATATATGAGGGCTGGAACCCCTCTGCTGGGAGGCCAGGCTGGGAGAGCTGGGGGGGTTCAGCCTGGAGAAGAGAAGGCTCCGCGCAGACCTTCTGGGGGCCTTGCAGGGCTTCAAGGGGCCTGGCAGAAAGATGGGGACAGACTTTGGAGCAGGGCCTGTGGGGACAGGACAAGGGGGATGGGTTGGAACTGAAAGAGGGAGATTGAGAGTGGAGAGAAGGGAGAAATTGTTTTACACTGAGGGTGTTGAGAGCCTGGCCCAGGTTGCCCCGAGAGGTGGTGGCTGCCCCATCCCTGTCCCCATTGCAGGGGAGGTTGTTGGGGGCTCTGAGCAACCTGCTCTAGTTGCAGATGGCCCTGCTCCCTGCAGGGGGTTGGACTAGGTGGCCTTGAAAGGTCCCTTCCAACCCAAA
>WEIS01077468.1:0-20454 GCA_013389965.1 Todus mexicanus | reverse complement strand
GCAGAGACAGGGACCTGGTGGAGCGGGGCCAGAGGAGGCCCCAGCAATGCTGGGAGGGCTGGAACCCCTCTGCTGGGAGGCCAGGCTGGGAGAGCTGGGGGGGTTCAGCCTGGAGAAGAGAAGGCTCCGCGCAGACCTTCTGGGGGCCTTGCAGGGCTTCAAGGGGCCTGGCAGAAAGATGGGGACAGGCTTTGGAGCAGGGCCTGTGGGGACAGGACAAGGGGGATGGGTTGGAACTGAAAGAGGGAGATTGAGAGTGGAGAGAAGGGAGAACTTGTTGGTGCTGAGGGTGGGGAGAGCCTGGCCCAGGTTGGCGGGAGAGGTGGTGGCTGCCCCATCCCTGTCCCCATTGCAGGGGAGGTTGTTGGGGGCTCTGAGCAACCTGCTCTAGTTGCAGATGTCCCTGCTCGCTGCAGGGGTGTTGCCCTGGATGATCTCGAAGAGTCCCTTCCAACCCAAACCATTTGTGATTCTGATGGTTTTACTACCCCTTGAGTATCTTGAAGCTCTGGAAAAGCCTTTCCGCCTCTTTCCACAGCAGAGAGGGTGACCAGGGGTGGGAATGCCTCTTTCTACCTCCGTCTCTGCAGTAGCCCAGTGATGACGTGCAACCATCAGGACCACCTCGAGAGTTTGCCTGATCCACCCTTGCAAAGTCCTGAGTGGCTGAGGGAGCGTGATGAAGAACAGGCTGCAGGCTGTTTACTTATTGCATCTTCCTTTCTCCTGACGCGATACTGTATTGTGCCTGACCCATCAGCTGTAACGAGGTGTAACGTAGCGATGGAGTGAGGAAATTTTACAGTACTTCCAAACAAAGTAAGGTTGTGAAGTTCCACCACTTTGGTCTTGGATAAAATGCTTACAAGTAGTGTTTTGGTTGGCAGAATGAACAACAGGTGAACAACCCCAATGACTTTGTCAGAATGTTTAGGGCCTTGAGTAGAGGTTCAAATTTTGGGAGTCTGTAACACACATGAAATAGAATCGGTATTTTTTAATAGTGTGTTTACATTGAATTTTTGGGGAGAAGGGAACTTTTTCCTCCCCTTTTGTGTGTGTCTAGCACACTGCCCAGTGAATGGGTCCTTATCCTTCGCTAGCAGACCGTGATATGAACACCAGTGTCCCCTTCAAACCTGTGTGGTTATCATCTTACATCACCATTGGGGCGACTGAGATTTCTTCATGCTTCGAATTCCTCAGGTTGCTGCTCAAAAAGGCCCATTTCTATTGACAAGTGATCAAAGGTCCCTGTCACGCTCTGCCTGGCACAGATCTACTGATGATGGATGTGCCTGGTACCTCCACAGCAAGTTCATGCTGTGACTTTCCCTGAATTCATGGCCAAAGGGAAGGTTTCTGTGGTTTTGAAGACCTGTTCAGGAAGGAAAAGGTATTTTAAGGTAGTGGCAAGTACAAATACTTATATAATAAGGCTCTTCTGGGCTGTGGATGTGCTGCCTCACAGATCTGTAGTTGCCTTCGCTGATGGCTATTCAAATAGAGTCAATTTTCCAGCTCTTACTGCAGTTGAGTGTGCCTTGATTGCAGGTATCTCCCCATGCCACGTCCCACGGCTTTTTCATGGGCAAATACTCCCTTAATTGTTTGCATCCTGCTCTTTACCATCATCTTCTCTTATAGAACGAGTTAAAATGTTTAATTTAGGAAGAACGCAGTCAAATATTGCATGAAGTGGCAGAAAGACCATTTGTTTCTAGTGGTGGGGCTTGCTGGCGTAGGTGGCTGTCTAGTGTGGCTTTGGGAGGAATGTTCAGCAGATGCTCGGTGACCCGCCGTAGGAGGAAGAAGGTGTGCAGGTCAAAATGGAGGAGGTTCTTGTGAATGTCGAGGTCTCTTGCAAGTCTGGAGCTCAGCCTACGTTCCCATACATAGAGAGAGCTGTTCTGCCAAGAAATTAATGTCTACTTGATCGCGATACCGAGGGTCTCGGGGCACCACATTCAGAGCGCTTCAGTGGCTTCGCTTACAGAACTAAGTTTGGAAGGAAAAAAAAAAATGTTCCAGCTGGAAAGAAACTGATTTTTCTTTAATAAAAAAAAAAAAAGCCTTGGAGTGCCTTGGGTGTGTTGGGTAATTGTGTACTCAAGAAGCGAAGTTACATAAGTGAAGACACTCCTGTAACCCTCGCCTGCCAGGAAGACGGGCGCTGCAGAAAATCCACTCATCGCCCAAGAACTCCAGTAGGTGCCGAAGCGCGGAGAGAAGCTTTAGCCTCCTCGCTGTGTTTATTCGCCAAGAGAAGTTGTCTTTGGCACGTCTGTTTGGCACCGGAGGACACCCAGTTTTTATCCCGTGGAGCTGCTTTTTCTTGTCGGTCTTGTGGGTAGAAGTTTCCTTCTCCAATGTGGAAGGGGAGAGGTGGGTATTTTCCGTAGTTCGTCACGAGGCTCCGCCACCGCTGGTTGAAAGAGTCCAGGTAAGCTCCTTCTGGAGGGAAGGGTGGGAGTTAGAAGCAAAGTTCTGGGCAGTAGCTCTGGTGGCTTCCATCCCAGCGCTGTCTGATGGAAGGGAGGAAAGACGTGGAGGGATTTCGAGGTGGCACAAAGCAGAACAAGGCGTGTAGGACATCGGTCTGGGTTTCAGTGCCACAAGAAAGACGCACGCCAAGTCCTGCACAGTGAACAATGATATTCAGATCTACCTCTCATCCTCACCAATGTGAATTTAGGGGAGTTTTAAAAGAAGGACATTTTCTGGGTAAAACTGGGCTCTCCTTCATTGCCTAAATACGCACATTTTCAGTTAACATAGTTTGTGAAATGCATGAATAGGCCCCCACGGTTTGCTTACATAGCTCACCGGACAAATGTCAAATTTAAATGCATGTCAAACTTTGTTCCGTGTATTTATTGCAAGCGTAATTTGATTTTACTGTGAAAATATTTCGCGAGTTAAATTTGGGACGTGCGGCAGAACAGTGAAGATATTGAATACGTGGCTTAATTTAGAAAAATGACCTTTCAGAGAAAAACGCTGCACTTGTCAAATATATACTGATGAATTAATTTCTTATGATGCCGATGTGTTAGTTGACTTTTGAGAGCAACCTTGTAGATAATGAGCTTTATTTTTATCTTAGATCTGTCTGATTGTAGTGCCTCTTGCAAATCAAGTCACTTTGCTGGCTTTTATAGTTATAAATGCATAGCGAAATTTGGAAGGAAAAGAAAATGAAGGACAAAAAACAAGGAAAAAGGCAAACCTAAACAATCCAAAGCTATCTGACCAGGTATATATATATATATATTAAAACTCCAGATAATGTATGTGTGTATATATATGTATGTATAAATAAAATACCTAAAAAATACCTAATATATATATATATATTACCTGGAATTTTAAAGGATATTACTGTTGTAAAATCAACACCACGTTTGACCCCCTCCGAAATCCAATCGTGCCCAAACCATCTGTCTTTTTACTCTGATTTTTAATGGCCCTAAGAGAAGCTGAGTTGCACGTGATAGCAAGGTGGTCTTGCATTACAAAATATTAGCGTTGTTTCCACAGACTAATAGGTCAAGGACTTTCAAATTGTAANCAATGATATTCAGATCTACCTCTCATCCTCACCAATGTGAATTTAGGGGAGTTTTAAAAGAAGGACATTTTCTGGGTAAAACTGGGCTCTCCTTCATTGCCTAAATACGCACATTTTCAGTTAACATAGTTTGTGAAATGCATGAATAGGCCCCCACGGTTTGCTTACATAGCTCACCGGACAAATGTCAAATTTAAATGCATGTCAAACTTTGTTCCGTGTATTTATTGCAAGCGTAATTTGATTTTACTGTGAAAATATTTCGCGAGTTAAATTTGGGACGTGCGGCAGAACAGTGAAGATATTGAATACGTGGCTTAATTTAGAAAAATGACCTTTCAGAGAAAAACGCTGCACTTGTCAAATATATACTGATGAATTAATTTCTTATGATGCCGATGTGTTAGTTGACTTTTGAGAGCAACCTTGTAGATAATGAGCTTTATTTTTATCTTAGATCTGTCTGATTGTAGTGCCTCTTGCAAATCAAGTCACTTTGCTGGCTTTTATAGTTATAAATGCATAGCGAAATTTGGAAGGAAAAGAAAATGAAGGACAAAAAACAAGGAAAAAGGCAAACCTAAACAATCCAAAGCTATCTGACCAGGTATATATATATATTTTTTTTTAAAACTCCAGGTAGTGTATGTGTATATATATGTATGTATAAATAAAATACCTTAAAAATACCTAATATATATATATATTACCTGGAATTTTAAAGGATATTACTGTTGTAAAATCAATACCACATTTGACCCCCTCCGAAATCCAATCATGCCCAAACCATCTGTCTTTTTACTCTGATTTTTAATGGCCCTAATAGAAGCTGAGTTGCACGTGATAGCAAGGTGGTCTTGCATTACAAAATATTAGCGTTGTTTCCACAGACTAATAGGTCAAGGACTTTCAAATTGTAAAAATCAGGAAGAAATTTGAAAGCAACTTCAGTACTTCTCGCAGGTTTCCGACTGCTTCGATTGATTTGTTTAGAAGCTCATCTTGCTCACTTTGACAAAGCTGGCAACTTGGGTGGCTTTATTTGCGCAGCTCTGCTGAGAAAGATTCAGCTTTTGATATAAATACTTTCCAGCTCTCTGGTTTCCGAGAACTATTTTCTTGCAGTTAATTCCGTATCCTTGAAACGCGTACGTTGGTTCGCATATGTAGCGGGAGAGGTGGCAGCTTCGTTTGCAGACTAGCGCGCTTCGTTTTGCCTGTCGCTGGTTTTAATTTTAGTTTGAGTCAGAACGGTCTCCAAAATTTTCAGATAGACTCAGATCAAGAGAGGTACGAGTCAGGTCACACATGTTAGCACATGTAGCGTCACGTCCTTGCGTATATGTGGCTCTTACTGGAACACAGAATCCTAGAATGGTTTGGGTTGGAAGAGACCTCTCGGCGTATTAAAAAAAAAACAACCAACAACAAACCAGGTCAAAAATAGGAGATTACTATGGAGAAATAAATGAGCAAAGTCAACAGAGCAAGGTTTAGCAGAACAAGTTCATTGTGGATTTTGAGGTTTGGGGTTGGTTTTTTTAGCGCTAAGACCTACTGGTGCCGTTCGGACTGTTCACACATTGGGTTGTATTCGCACGCTTTTTGGTTTGTAGCATTGAGATCTGTGAAGTTAGAATCATAGAATTATTCAGTGTTTTGGATTGGAAGGGACCTTTCAAGGTCATCTAGTCCAACCCCCTGCAGGGAGCAGGGACATTTCAACTAGAGCAGGTTGCTCAGAGCCCCATCAAGCCTGACCTTGAACATCTCCAGGGATGGGGCCTCCACCACCTCCCTGGGCAACCTGTGGCAGTGTCCCACCACCCTCATAAATAAAGAACTTCTTCCTAATCTCAATCTCCCCTGCTTTAGTTTCAAACCATCGCCCCCACCCTGTTGCTACACGCCTTTGAAAATTGACCCTCTCCAGCTTTCTTGTAGGCCCCCTTTAGGGACTGGAACATCATTCTATTCAAATATATCCCTTTAAAAGTTGTTGCTGGGTTAGTTCAAAGCGCTCCTTGGAGGTTTGTTTTTGACAGGTGTCAAACTCAGGAGGTTTGTATTCTTGTGAGCTATCGGTGGTTGTCAGGACTCAGGGCGGGTAGCAGGGAGAGTGTGGGAGGTGGTTCAGCCTGGGTGGACTTGGGATGTATCGCAAAACAAAAATCCCTTTCCGTGTTTGAATTCTAATAATTAAGATGGGTTTCGATGGCGTGGTGCCAGCTTCAAAGCACGAAGCTTACAAGTTTCAAGTCTGTGTTGTTTAAAAGGAATGCGGAAGGGTCAGTGGTCAGGTTTGCTTGCAAACGAGAGAATCCAAGTCCAGCAGTCTAAGAAGTAGTGAAACGCAACGGTAAAGCTGAACTGCCTGACAAAGCCACACGGTTTTAGCTTCATCGTGAAATTTTAGCAGTATTTTAATGTTCCCGTGTTAAAAATGTCCTTAGAAATACGAAATGCCATAATGATTTGGGCTGAGTGTTGCATCTGCTGAAAATACAGTTAGCTTCGAGTTGCCATCGAAAAATAGAAAAGCCCCCGTTGCCCTTTTGGTTGCTGTGTGGTTTTGCTGGAGTCGGTGGGCAGCAAATTACCGTCATGTTCTGGTGGTTACAGTCAGGTCACTCCGAACTAGGCTCAGCTGAGCATTTTTTGGTCATCTCGTGTGTAGACTCCGGCTTTGCGACGGCAAACTCACTGTAAAGCCGCCTTGATCTCGCTTTGGGTGGTAGGTTCTTAGAATAGCTTTAGTTATTGTTGGATTGGTGGCAAGTTTAAAGGGTATTGCAGGCACGTAATGGTATTTCAGCTCAACCAAAACAAAGGATGTGAGTTTCTAAAGCAACCAGAAGTATTTTTAACTCTTTCCTCATTTCTTTAAAACAACCCCCGAGTGATTCATCTGCATCCTGTCTCGAAGTGGCCCCTGCAAAGTGTGTCGGAGGGAGAATAACAAGTGGCTTAGTGGGCAATTTTGCAAGAACCAGCTGCAGACTGCGGTGTTTTGTGGGGATTTTTTTAACCTTTCACGCAGTGCAATTAGTGGCTGGATGATGTTCCAAAAATCACATCAAGAACCTTATCTGTTTGCCCTTACCAGGGTGTGTGCTTCTCAGTAGTGCGAGCGTCGAGATGCCCCAGGACACAGCTCCGGTATTTGACGACAAAAACCCAAGAGCTAATACCTCGTTGTGTTTTCATAGGCTTTTTCTGTAACGCTTTCAAGCAGAGCTGATCAATGAATTCGTTTGCAGTGGGAAAGCTGACTCTCAAACACATGTATTTTAGATAACTGCCTGAAAGCAGGGAGGAAATGAGAGCTGAGATAAACTGGTGGAACAAAACCGGTGAGAAATTCAGCTCCGAAGACCCACATCTTGATATTAGAAGCAAGAGTCACAAGGTTTCAGCTTGCTCTTTTTTTCCGGTGGCACTCAGCTTGACCTTCCTTATAGCATTTATTATTTGATATACCCATAAAATGTCAAATATTTTCCACCTCTCTGTAAATTAAACTGTTGTTATCTTTTAGACTTTTATAAGGGATCATCCATAATCTTTTAGACTCTTACAAGGAATCATCCTCATTCTCTTAAGTATTTCTATTGCTCTTTGAACTCTTCCTATGTCTGAAATAGTTGTATTATTATTATTGACCATATTTTTCCTCAAGCAGCCCAAGATTTTTACCTGCCTCCTATAAAGAATTAAAAAAATACATCGGCAAAGTGCCCAAGAATGAACCTTGTGGTTATTTTACAGAGAATCATCCAGACCCACAGGTCAGTTCCTCCGTGCTGCACACCGAGAGGTCGTAAATTGAATGTATGAGGGGTTTAAACAGGTACAGGGATTCGACCTCTATTTCCTTCTGTGTTTCTGTGCTTTGATTGTGACTTTTTGCCTTAGCGTGCTTGTTGTAGCACAGCATTCCAGGTACAAACGCTCGTCCAGAGCCCACAATTTAGGCTGTTAAGGTACTGGCTGGGTTGGATTGCTCTAGGTGTCCTGGGAGGAGGTGACCCCTAAGGTGCCATAGGACAGACTCTAGTTCAACTGTGATTTAAACCAAGAATTTAAACTATGTACATGTTCAGAGCTATACCCTGGTAATAATTTTAAAATCTGTTTTTCTGTATTTCCCTCCCAATTTGCCAAGAGGTTTCTTTATGAGCACCATGGAGTCTGTTCCTGCTTTTGTGCTAAATTGGAAGTAACAATTTCCAAATCTTTTGTTTACTGTTGTGGGTGAGGTAATGAAAATTGCAACCACCAAAAATCGAAACTTCGAAACACCAAAATCTTCAAAGTGATCTACCAGGAGCGTGAGCGTGTCAATTTTATCTAGCTGATAGCTGGTAATTAAGGTCAGATTCGATGACTGAATCCTGGCTTGAGCTGTTGATGAGGACTTGTTGAGGATTCCATTTCAATAAAACTTCATAATAAAACTGTCACAGTTTGATACAGTTGGGAGTAATTCTAAATGGGATAAACCAAACAAGAGCTAAGATAATTAAATACCCAAACCATAAGCTTAACGTGAACGAGGAGTGTTGTTGGCTTTTGGGGTGGGGAGGCTTTTGGGGTTTGGTTTTGTTTTGATTTTTCTTAAGTCTTAGATGCTTGAAATTTAATCTAAATTCTGAAGCCGGAAGCCAAATACCTGCCTACCTATAACAAATTGGTTAATCCTGCCTCAGGATGAACCTGAGATTGTTTGGCTCAGAATTACGAATAGTAACCACAGAAAACGAGAAGCTGGACAGAAAGGTTGCCAAAGATAGAAAAGCATCAAGTCACCTGCTGAATGAGTATGTATTTTAATTAAATTTAGTCACTATTAAAATATAGTCCAATGTTTATTTACATGGGGAAAAGAAAAGGGAATAATGGGTTTGGTATATTCCCCCGTGCTGCAATTTCTCTGTTCTTTGAGTCGAGTCCTCAAAGTATGAGCTGATCTATCATCATCTCAGGAAGCCGAAAGAAAAAGAAGCAAGTAATTTCAATGCATCATTTCTACAGCATAGACTCTGTTTATTGGCTTTGTATTATACCTGGTCATTTTCTCTGAGCTAAATATTTGCCTTTATTTTTGAGAACCACAAAGCAAGGGAAATGTTGTCTGAGCTCTGTGCACAACCTGAGGTCTTCGTCAAGGTGGAGGCATCAGAAGCCTTGGAGCTACAGTGCTTCACGTGGGGAATACCAGATATATGCATTTAGTTGGTGGATGCCCATCGTGTTCTACCACTCACAGCCTTAAATACTAGCACTGGGTGAGTGTGGTGGCAGTGGTGGCGAGCAGTAAGGTCTTGCTGATGTGATTCTTGGCAAGAGAGGAAACATGAGGGAGATTGAGGAGCACCGTGTCCAGCCTTGCTCCCAACCTGCTTTGCAAGATGCCTCAGGAGGAAGTATCAGATTGACACCTGTGGACTTTTTGTTTTTCCTTTCCTCCAACATCTTTTCGCTTTGCTGATGTAAATGCCTCTTTGGTATATTTTAGGTTGAAACATTCCTGGTGCTTAGTGGGGTTCTCAAAAGCTTCAGTGAGAAGTTGGTGGAACCTTTTCCTTCAACACAACTCCAGGAATCTTGGTCAGGGAGCCTCGGTGGTCTCCTAGCCACTGTGAGCCTCCTCAGAGCAGAGAAGTTGGATTGAGAGAGGTTGGTTGTCCAGTTGGCCTCACTCTCCTCTCTTTCCCTTCTTTGTGCTTGCAAAGTTTCCAGCGTTACTTTTCTTCCTAATAACACGATTTTTGTCTCGGTTACCCTTTCTCTGGCTGGAAATGTGGAAACTTTGAGCAGAAATTTAGTTGAGCTGAGCTGTTGGAAAAAAAAATAAATAAATTGAGAACAATACTTCTGTAAATAGGTAAAGACACATTTTAAACAGAGATAAGCAGGTTATACACGGGGAAAATGCCCCTTAAAATCTTAGTGGTTTGGGAGATTTGGGGCTGATTCTTAAGCCAGTAATTTCAGTGCTACCAAAACAATGTCCAAACAGACGCGTTAAAAATAAAACCAAAAAACCAGTTCCAGGATATTGTACTGGCTTTGCATTTTCGTTGTTTCAGTCAAGTAGCACGTTCTAATAATTTCTTCTCCCACTCACTTACCGTAACTTTGAGAATTCATTGTTCCAACAAAACAACCCCCAAAAAAATCTTCCCATAAATGAGTTTAGAATAAAATTGGGTGCAAGTCTGTTACGGCACGGGGGCGATTTATGTAAAATCTTTTTTGTTTAAAAGCCAAAAATATAGAATATATATCTATAAAAAGTCTCTTTGAGTAATTGAAGTCCCTGGATGCTCACTTGGGCACGTCACTGTTGAAGCGAGCAAGCTCCGGGCTGAATTGTTCGCTTCCAAAGACAGGCTGGGAGGATGGAGTGTGCAGCAGCTTGCTGTGCCTTTCTCCCACACGTTCCTCACCGCCCCCTCGTCTTCAATCAGACGATGCGAAATTGAGCGTGAATTCTAAATAAAAAAAGGAAAAAACACCCGGGTGATGTTCAGATTGCAGAGTGCCGTCATTTCGTAGGTGTATGAGGAGCAGCGAGTTAATCATCTTCCCAAGCTTGCAAGCAGAGAGAGAAAATTTCACCAGTGAAGCAAGAAAAAGGCAGGAAGAAATCTGGGGTTTGGGTTTAGTTTAGTTTTTTTCTTGGGTTTTTTTGTTTGTTTGTTTGTTTGCTTTAAAGAAATCATAATAAGTTGCTATTCTACGTCAATAGGAACTGTCCTTCTTGTGGGATAAGGTGAATATGAGTGGATCTATACAATTTCTATATCATTATTTAGCATATTAGTAATACACTGTGTCCTACCATGTCTGTTTTCTATTCGTTACTCACTAAACCTTTCCCAGCTTCTTATAATAATTTTTGTGTGTGTGTGTAAAAATTAATGAACTGAATTTTCAGCATCAATATTCCAGGATTTTTGTTTTCCAAGATCTCTGTTTGTTGTCCAAGGATCTCTTAGAGGTATCAAAAAAGGGAATCGCCAGTAAGATACTTCAGCTTTATGTCTTTTGTTTCTTGGGGAGAAATTTATTCTATTTCTTGGAGGGGAGAAGGAGTATTTCAGGTTTTTTCTTCAGATTTGATGCTCATTACCACCCGGGTCACACAGTAAATATTTGAACAACCTCCACCCCCTCAAAGAACAAAAAAGAAACACATTTTTGGTCAGGACTCTACTTTGGAGGAGTCATTGAAGATTTCACTGTTTTTATTCCAGTTCTTTATAAATTCAGCCACACAAAAGACCTCCTGGGGCTCTATTGCAACACATGTTCCTTTGTCAATGGTGCTTCTAAATCACGCTGAGCTCTCGGGCTCTGCTCCCATTCACCGGATTTGGACGATCTGAGCAATTTTGACTTCTTGCAGCGGTCAGGGACAGGACAGTGCCGGCCTTTAAGGTTGAGCTGGGGTGGGCAGGATGGCTGCAGGTAGGACCAGGAGCAGGGAGCCAGCAGGAGCCGTGTCCCCCGGGGTCAGCCTCAAGTTCCCGGGACCAGCCGGAGCAGGCACGGAGGAGCAGAGAGACAAGGTATGAGCTGGCCGCGCTGGAGACAGGTTTTAACAAGTGCCTTTGGACCAGTACAACCCCGCTCGGAGCAGAAATCCTTCGTTTTACGGGAGCTGGGGAAGAGGAGCAGGAGAGCTTGAGAATGGCTCTTGCGATTTGCAGAGTAACCGGGTAGGTGTTTAAAGCTGAGCAGAGCCTCGGCAGACTGCTGTGTGATTGTGACTGGAAAATAATCCCCTCATAATAATGTGGATATTTGTCACTTGGTCTGCTGCGTCAGAAGACTTCAAGTCCTCTGTTTTTCCTGAAGAAACAAGTACCTGTTTAGATGGGAGGCTACTACGTGGCAGGACACGGGCTGAACCTGATCCCCAGGATGTTTTCCTCCCTTCCATCCACTCTCCCTGAACAAAAATCCCTGGTTTTTTGTACTGCTTTGTCTTTTAAGGCTTACCCTCCATTAAAATAAGCAGCTGGAGTTGTAGGATACTGAGGTTTTGACGGTGCCGGAGTGTTATGGTGTAGGATCTGTTGCTGGGCTCTCTGCACGGTCAGCTTGCAATTTCTACTCCAATTAATGGCTAGTGACTTAGTAGCTCCCTTCTCATAGTTCTTTAAAAGTAGTAAAACAAAGCTGCAGCACGGTTTGTAGTTTCAGCTCATCTCGATCCGCTATGAATGCATTGGTGAATATTTGATCCATCTTTATTTCCTTTGGGTACAGAACATCTCCCTTCCATACCTGACTGCCTCTCGGCACGTCGCCGAATGGCCCCATCCTTCCCAAAGTCCTGCCTTGGGAAGCATCTGGCAAATTCGGATGATTTAGGATAATCAGCTCACAACTCGCCCTTGCTTTATTTAGGGTCCAGTGTTAGATACTCTAGGCCTCGTTTTTGTCTCGGGTCTTGAAGGAGGAGGATGGGAGCAGGTAGAGGAGAGCAGTAAAATAAATCACTGAAGTGAAATATTGGCTTCATACGTATATTTTCCAGCCCCGGTTTGTGTTTGCCCAGAGATGAGAACATGAACCGCCCAGGGCTGTTTTGTTTGTAAGCCTCTTAGAGTAGCTAAGCCCCAGTTCACGCTGTTAATGAGAAAATATCATATCTTTGTGCCTTCACTGAAGTTTTGTATTTCAGGCACACCTAGTCTGACATCAGCTTGTATCGACCAGTTTTTCAAAGGCATTTTTCTTATAGTCGATCCAATTTCTGCTGTTGTTTGGTTTTCGCTTCAAAGCTGCAGCCAGTAACATTTCATTCAGCGTATTAAAAAACCCCAACAACAAACCAGGTCAAAAATAGGAGATTACTATGGAGAAATAAATGAGCAAAGTCAACAGAGCAAGGTTTAGCAGAACAAGTTCATTGTGGATTTTGAGGTTTGGGGTTGGTTTTTTTAGCGCTAAGACCTACTGGTGCCGTTCGGACTGTTCACACATTGGGTTGTATTCACACGCTTTTTGGTTTGTAGCATTGAGATCTGTGAAGTTAGAATCATAGAATGATTCAGTGTTTTGGGTTGGCAGGGACCTTTCAAGGTCATCTAGTCCAACCCCCTGCAGGGAGCAGGGACATCCTCAACTAGAGCAGGTTGCTCAGAGCCCCATCAAGCCTGACCTTGAACATCTCCAGGGATGGGGCCTCCACCACCTCCCTGGGCAACCTGTGCCAGTGTCCCACCACCCTCAGAGTGAAGAACTGCTTCCTAATGTCCAATCTAAATCCTCCCCTTCTCTAGTTCTTGGAAAAACAAGCAAGTGAAAAATGACATAATTCATTTAAATTAATGAGAAGCTTTAATTTCTTTAGTTACGCTAAAGAAGGATTTTGAATTTCAAGGTGCGTGTGATTTTGCAGCCTTGTTGAAAGTGGGTTTACCGAATGGCATGAAACGGCAGCCCAGCATTGATCTGGAAGCAGTTCTAAGATGTTAGGACCAGTTGTAAGAGTGATACAGCTCCGTGGTGAAGGGACGATGGTGATTGGGGAGGCTGGTTTTAAAGACAGGTTGGAAATAAGGACGAGGTTTTAATGAAGCATCAAATGAACTCCCCTGACAACTCAGAAGAAAAATTTATTGAGAGGCTGGTATTTACCCATTTTGCAGTCGATACCCACTGCTTAGCAGACAAACACTGGCTGTTGTCTTACAGTTAATAAAAATGTGCCTCTGTCGATCCCAGTTCTTTTGAGTAATCCGGGGAAGAGCACACCCAGGCAAATGGCAGCAGTGCTGGTTTGATGGAGTTCTCCAAGGAGGTGAAGATGAAGATGCAAATGGAAATGCAGAGGATTTCAGAATGACATTAGGTTGCTGTGCAACCACGTTACAAAATGACAAATGAAATTCAGCGCGGATAAATGCGATGTCCACAGGAAAAACATCCCGACTTCTCGTTTAAATCGAACTGCTCGTTAACGCTCGGGCGTGAGATCTGTGCATCATATGTTTGTGTGGAGAAGTCAACTGTGTACTCAGTAGCTGTCAAAAAGCAAGTAGAACATTAGGAATGTTTATGGTAGCAGCAGAGAAGAACATCTCTGTCACAGTAGTGTCTGGTGTGCCTCGGTCATGAACAGTGGGATCGATTCTAATGTCGTCTTCCCAATTCTCCTTCCCTTCTTCACTTCCACCTCCAAAGAGGTATCAGTAGTACTGCAAAAGCTGCAGAGGTCCTAAGCCTGTTGTTACAGCTTTTGTGTAAGGGATGACAAAGTAGATGAGGTCCTGCAGCTTGAAAAAGAAAGGTGTGAGAAGGTCACAAAGATTCAAAGCATGCCTGGAGAGACTGATGTAGGAATTATCTGTGGGACCCATGAGGTTCAAATACAGCTTGTGGGGCTTGCTTCAGAGCTCTGTGGTTTTTTAGTCTGGGATTTGCTGTGTGTCCTCTTCTGCTTTGCCCTCGACTTCTGCTCTTAGCTGCCACTGGAGGCAAGATGTTGGGCTGGATCTTTGGTTTGACTTGTTGGCTTTCGCTTTGCTTCTTTTTTGTTAGTGTCATCAACCCTCCCCCCCCTTTTTTTTCCCTAGCCAGCAGTACTTTTTATTGTCCATCTTCTTGCGAGGTAATTATAAGAACTTCAATATCTGAAATCCTACTAAAGATCTAATTATTTAAACCGTTTCCACCACGATTTCAAGATCTCAGGAGAGAGGTAATTTTTTAAGCTATGCAAAGCTTAAGAAAATTAAAGTGGTTTTGAGTAGCATTGTTGGTACTTTAGGTTCCTCCGTGTGGAATTTACCTACTTGCATGATTTGTGCCTTGCAAACTCAGTAGCATTTAAGGAACTCCAGAAGCAGCAGAAGAAATTACAGAGTAGTTTGACCCCTCAGAGAACTTGAAGAAAGCCTTCGCTGTTGTCTGAGATGATGAAACTCCAGCTTTTGATGTGGTTCTACCTGTTGAACCAGTTTTGTGTTGGGCAAGCCCTCCCTCAGCAGTCTTGCAGTTGAGGGCAAGTGCTTTCCGAGTACCAGAAAGATGGATGGAAAGAATTTTTTTTTCCCCTGGTTGGCTGGGGAGTGGCTGACTCAAGTGTTTGCTGCTTTGCTATAGAATCTGTAGTTGAGAAAATACAGAAATTAAAGATCTTTTGGATCCCAGGTGTTGGTATTTTTATATATATGTTTCTGCTGATTGGTTTCTTGGGTTTGTGTTGCCTTTTTTTTAAGTGCTTGCAAGTATTGCACTGGCATTTATATAATTTCTGTGTCAGGATTTGGGGGAAAAAAAAGAATAAATTAAAACTACGTTTTTTTCCCCCCACTTTGGGGTCATTAGATCAAAGGCCAGTAAACCTCTGAGGGTGGAGGAACCTGTCTCAGTGCAGAAGGTATGAAGGTGCTTGTAGCAGCAGCTTGGAGAAGGCGGTGAACTAAAGTGACTAAGTGACTCGTGGCTTTAATGTTTTAACTTTCAACCCTGATGTTGGATTTGGTATAGAAAAAAAACCCACCACAGAAAGCCAAGATGAAGCCTGGAACAATGAATGCCCTAGAGGCTGTTAAATAATTATTAAGCAGATGTTAGTGATAATAATCAGCCTGTCCTAGGTACACAACTAGAATTTGGCAGTCGCTGCCCCAGCCATCAGCAGAGTGATGGTGTAATTATTGTGCTGGGTGGCTAATGAGGAGCTACGCAAACGGGACTGCAGTCGGTGTGTGTGCTCTGGCACAGGAGGGAGACACAGTGTAAAGGAATTCTCTCTGGTGGCGCAGCTCCTGCCTCTCAGGGGGACACGTAGGGTCTAGGATCACCTCGCTTTGTTGGGCAGGTGGAAAAGGGACAAGCCATGGAAATGGCCACCCTTGCATGGTGGTGAGAAGGTGCCAAGCAGGAGATATTGCTGAAGACACTTCTCCTCCACTTCTGGTTTCTTGTGCTTGGCAGCTCCTGTGCCTGTCCCCACAGGTTTCCTTCCGTAAGGTGACAGCCATCCCCAAAATTCTCTTCCCCCTGCCTCTCCTATGCTTAGTCTTTAATGAGTTTAAAAGCCTCGTAATTAAATAAAAATCATGGTAGCAAAAAACGCTGAGAGCTCCCCAGTCATAAATTAATGACCCAGGGGCTGAGTTTGGGTTCATATGCAAACTACTGGTGTAATTTATGTGCATGCACCTCGTCGGCCTCCTCAGGAGCTCTTGCTGTCCTTAAATATTACATGTGATGGTAAGGATAAAGCTATTATATATTTAATTTATACATAGCCTCTCCATTGCCTGTTTTATTGTATGTACAGTATAGCTCTTCATTGCTAATACTGATTTAATCTGCAGATTATAGATTGTATTTTCAAATATGCAAGCCTCTTTTTTTTTCTTAAAATGAAGAAAGATAAGAGGAGGGGTTTTATCTTCTCAATGGGGTTATGTAAAATATCTGTCATGGGTTCTTCATTTTTTGAATGCAAATAATTATATATGGCAGGGAGTGTGATGAGCATTCAAAATTGACATTAAAATGGAAACGCATAAAATTTTCCTGAATAACCGATCAAACAGGTCATTAGTCAAGGTTGTAATGACTAGTAGAGTGTTTTAAGATGTCTTAAATCTCATTTAAGACATTTGAAAAAGTAGTTGATAGTTTTTAAACTGACAGCTGCTCCTCCATCATCCTACCGGTTGCTAAAAGGTTTGAAACCACGTAATTTTTGAGAAGTCTTTTCCCCCCTTTCTCTCACAGCTGTATGAGGAATCTTCAAACCCGGCAGCATCTGACAAAACACGATTTCATGTTTTACTTTGCGTTTTTGGTAGGCTAGGGACATCTGTGCTATCAGTTATCAGGCTCAGTGCCTGGCATCCCACTAAGCCATGTTGCTGTAATCCTCAAACTGGGAAGGAGAAACCACAGAACGAACTGGACGCCGAAAAGCGTCGAGTTCCCACACTATAATTGCCGAGAAGATGTAGGGACTGCGTTTCCTCATGTGATCTCTTCCTTTTAATCTTGAGTGTTCCTCATTAAATTAGAAAAGGGAAATATACGGGGACAGGAGAGCGGTTTGTAATTAAAAGTAGATTTCAATTTGAGTGGCTCCTCCTGTGGGTTTCGCGAAACGTCGCCTTGCTGCTGTTTTGCCAACGTTGTTGGTGTTCATTTTGCAGCAGCAGAGCATTGTTGGGACCTCTGGGTCACCAAAGGCATCCTCAGATGCCCAGCTTTGCCAGCTCTTGGACCTCCAGGCGCCGAGCTCCCCTCCTACAGCGAGGGACGGTGCTCCCATCCCTCTGTCCTTCCTTCTGCCAAACTCAGGAGCGCTTGGGACCCATTCCCCTGGCTCTGCCACCCGGGTTTCGGGTTTGGAGGCAGTGAAGCCGGCATGCCAGGACCTGCCAAGCCTCCGCTCTTCCCGAGGGATGGGCAGGAGGCAGCATCCCGCTGGCTGTCCCGCCAGCAGCACCACGCTCGCAATTAACCTAATGGGCTCCTTGTGCAGACAAGACTCTTTTATTTTCCTTTTTTTTTTTTTTTAATTTAATTAGCTGGTTAAAGGAAGTCTCGGGATTCATCTCAGTTAACCGAAGCACATTAGGGTTGCGGCGTTCTTGTTTGAGCAGGTTGTAAAGAGCCTCTCCTCCACCCAGCGAAAGGGAAAGGCCAAGCGTCGGAGCTTCCTCGCGAAGGGCTGTGGGCGCTTCTGCAGCCGATAAGGCCGCCAGCATCATGGCTTCAATCAGAAATAGCCTGTCCAGCAGGACCAGGGCAGGGATTGTCCCACCTGTGCTCAGCACTGGGGAGGCCGCACCTTGAATCCCGGGTTCAGTTTTGGGCCCCTCGCTCCAAGAAGGGCCTTGAGGGGCTGGAGCGTGTCCAGAGAAGGGCAACGAAGTTGGGGAAGGGTCTAGAGAGCAATTTTGACAAGCAGCTGAGGGACCTGGAGTTGTTTATCCAGGAGAAGATGAGGCTCAGGGGAGGCCTTCTTACCCTGCAGCTCCCTGACAGGAGGTTGGAGCCAGGTGGGGGTCTGTCAGTTCTCACAAGAAACAAGAGATAGGACCAGAGGAAACTGCCTCAAGTTGTGCCAGGGCAGGTTTAGGTTGGATATTAGGAAAAATTTCTTCCTTGCAAGGCTTCCCCAGGCCTGGCCCAGGCTGCCCAGGGCAGGGTTGGAGTCCCCATGATCCCTGAAGGGGTTTCCAAGCTGTGGAGATGTGGTGCTGAGGGACACGGCGTCCATAGAAAAAAAAACAACGTGCAAAGCGATATTTAAAATGACTTTTCAAATGTCTTCCGTTGGAGTAATGTAAGAGAAGAGTGTGTTTTCTGAGAAAGCAAGAAGAAAAAGCTGTTGCCATCTGAAGCTGTTTTGCAGGAGGTATTTTTAGGATGACTCAGGCTTTAAGGCCTGAGAATTGTTCTTCTCTTTAACTGAAGGGAACGAAAAATGCTGACATTTTCCATCCAGCTGTTTTGGTTAAATATTTGATCATGTAATCCTAGCCTTTCAGGCAAGATACGAGCTCATATTTTTTTTTTAAGTTTTGCTGAAGCAGCCTGTTCTTAGAATCTACGACGGTGTAAATCTGCTCGGTTTCCATTTACCCATCAACAGAATACACGCAATTAAAACAAAACCCTTTTAAGAAGATGTCCCCCAAGCCCCTTTTTACAGTGATACAGACGCATACAAATATATACAATAGAAAAAATATTTGTGTTTGGACATTTTGCAGAAGCTTAAAGAACATTTCTCACCCACCACTCCCATGTAAGCTTTTGCTCCAGCTCAAAATGCTGTCAGAAATTACTGGCTTCATATTTTGCAAGCCTCACATTTTTCAGTGTTTCTGTTTCCCTTGCTGAAAGCCCTAAACCTTTTATTTTTCTTCTTTAACAAACAGACCATGTAAATAAGGCATTTAGAGTTTTTTGTGAAAATTTCTAATGCATTTCTAATACGTGTAAACATTTTCAAGTCTGTATACATTGATACGTTGGGGAAAAAAACCCAGAGATCTGTGTAAACTGCATTTTATTTGTGGTGTAATTAAAATCCGTGAGGTTCTATCTCTCGGTGATGATCAAAAATAGAGAATTTAAAGCTGTTGGAAAATCTAGCTCGCTTTTTTTTTCATGAAAACCTCCACCAGAGCACCACTGTTTCTAACTCCGACTGTTGGTATCCAGTTAATGATCTATCACAGCAGGAGGCGTGTAAAACAAGAAGCATATTTTGCTGCGTGCCAATCTCCTTCCTCACGTTCCTCAAAAGCGCAGCTACATTATATATTTAAAACCCCGAGGAATTGGATGATATTTCCACACAGCAGAGAACCTGCTGGGATAGATGGTTTGGACAATAACAGGAGAAGGTTGAGTACTGGAGTAAAATCAGGCATTGCACCCATGCTGTTTATTTTATTTTATTTTTTATATATTTATATATAAGATTTTATTTTATATATATATATAAACAGTTATATAATGTTACCTGTGCTTTGCTCTTTTGTGGTTTGCACTTGCCTGGGATAACCAAGATCTGGCTCCGTGGCTCAATGATCTTAAAGGTCTTTTCTAATCTAAATGATTCTATGATTCTATCCGGAATCTCCTCTTTATATAGCAACACATGAGAATTTCCACTTCTTCCCCCTCTAGTTAAGCACACGATGAGAAGCGTCTTCTCTTAAATGAACGTTTTTGTAACCATCATAATTTTTTTTCTAGATATGTGCTCCTCCAGGAGGCTGTCTGCTAAAGATTGGGGATATTAGGACAGGTCTAATAAAAGAAAAAAGTAGTCAAGATATTTTATTCTGTCATTTTATGGGAAATAAAGAGGATGCTGCGCTTACATGTATTAGACATTTCCGTTAGTTAAATTACTTTCTCTTATCTATCAGAAGTAATATTCCAGTAATAAAGAAATGTTTCCTTCGTAAAACTTCCAGATTAGACAGCATCTGCAATATCACACGTTTAAATCTGAAATAATACTAAATCAAGTGACTGTTGGATCAGATAATATTTGCAATTAATAGTGGACTTTGCAGTTTTCGTTTCCTCCCAGGCTTTGCAGATGATTTTCCTGTCATGTATTTGCTTATAAAAGAGTTTTCAAAGATGTGTACTGTTAGAGAATCTGTAATAATAATAATACAGTCTATAATAATAATGTAGTCTATAAAGTAATATAGTCTAGAATAATAATGTAATTTATAATAATATAATAATATAATTATGAAAGAACATGGTACGTTGTCAGAAATAATTTGCCTTAAAATGTTTCACATGCAGCTAATCTGATGAGACGCAAGAGGAGGAAATGACTGAATAATAGAAATTTGATTTTTAGTTAACGAGTTCTCGTTGGCATCCGCAGTAGTTGTCGGAAGAGCCAGGGAGGCTGCGTTCTGGTGACACTGGGAGGAGTGGTTCTCATCCCACCTCTTCCCACCTGCTCCACGAAACTTTTAGCGAGCAGACCCACGTTAATACCCGTGCGTGATTTACAGTCAAAATCAGGGCTTTTGGCTTCCGGGACCAACACTGATTTTTTTTGGTGGTGGTGATGTTCACGATGCTCGAAACCTTTCTGCACAGAGACACATCCATAGGTATGAAGACATCTAGGCAACAAATATAACTCATCGAGGAAAGCGCATCAGGAGATGCAGGAAGCGTAGGAGACTTTCTGGCTGTGTACCCAACGTGTGTTTACCTAGTTATTATTTCTGTTATCTGCGCTTCTTTGTTTGGGATTTCAGTCGGACAAAGAAGGGGTTAGGAATTTCTGATAGGAATTCATTTTTTTAAAAAGAATAAGAGAGAGAGAATATCCAGCTAAGGAGATGAAAGCGTTTAAT
>WEIS01077463.1:258-12789 GCA_013389965.1 Todus mexicanus | reverse complement strand
AATAACTGGGAACCTGAAGTTTGTTCCATATATTAGTTTTGAAGGTATAATTAACAGTCATACCTAGTGCTATGATAATTTCTGTTACTGAAGTAACACCTCTGACAACAGATTGGTGTTGAATGGCATCCTCAATGATCAACTGTGAATGTAAGTAAGGATTGGAGTAACATATATTTATTGTTTGAGAGATTTGTTCTTGCTAGAGAAATATTCTATGTACCTTTAAAAATTGCACTCATAGCATATTCGCTGTGTTTGCTTAATCTATGTCAATTTAGTCTCCTTAAAATCTTATTTTTAAATTAATCTCTTTAGACCTATTATTTTATGTGACTGGATACATGAATTTTTGCAGTGCCTAGTCACTGTAATATGCAGGAAAACATAAAAATAAACCGAAATCTTAAAGATAACACCCATCTGGAAAAAAGCAGAAAACTGTCATGTACTGCGTCTGGAATGACCTATTCCCACAAATTTGTATGTGGAATGGAGTGTAAATCAAAGCTATACAGAGTTTTCCACCACAACCAAACTGAACAACTCATAACAGAAAAGCTATCTGAATTCATTAGAAGGTGTTAAAATGAAAGGAAGGGTTTATGGAACAATAATATAGGAAAACAAATCACTAAAGGATCAAGAAGTTACACAAACTTAAATGCTTTAGCCTATTTTGCTTGCCATTTCCACGGCTGAGCTATCTTTTCTTGGTTAATGGTATGACATACGAAAGGAAGAGGATTATGAATACAAGTTAAAAATCTCTTTTCATTATAGGTATTGCCTCATGAAGCGGTGCCAGTGTACTTATCATACTTTCTCGTTAGAAATATGATGTGGGTGCTGAAAGGTACTGACTTAAACTTCTGCAGAAGCAGACTTGACTAGCATTCCAATTAGGTTGAGTTGTGGCTATTTTTGTGAACAGTGAAAATCACTAAAAATGCTTTTTCAGTTGGCAGCTCAGTTTTAAAAACACACCGGTATTTCTGTAATGATCCTCTTTATTTTGTGGAGAAGCAACTTGTTGATACAACCAACATTTGCTGTTTCTTTTTGTTGACATAAGCTGTCAACAACTGTGCCATACAAGTGTAGCATGTTATTTGTGATTATTCTTTATTTCTGTTCTTCAAAAAATAAGTAAGGAAAGACATGCAGTTTGGTTTTGTTGTTTGTTTTTTGTTGGTGTTTTTTTTTTGTCATGGGAGCAAATTTTCACTGGCTAGTGGAAATGTTTTGAGTATTTTTTTTTTTAATGGCAATTTAGTAAACATTTGGTGTTCTCATCTCATTAGAAACTGAAAGACAATAATGAAATTTAATGTGACAGCTTAATGAGGCAGTATCTACTTAACTTCACCTGCTAATCATTCCTTTCCTCATAAAACCATCAGTAAGTCTCAGGCTTCATTTGGTTTTTGACACCAGGCTTTATCCATGTGTTCATCCAGTTGGTAACAATTGCCTCAAAATATCAACGAAAGGGAAGAATTAAGTATTATTTATGCTGCGTGCTAACAAAGTCTTTTAGGAAAACAGTGTGGCAGAAAGCTTTGCTTATTTTTTCTCTTTTAAGCTCTTCACTAACAGAGTTTGAGCAGAAGAAAGAAAAGGAGTTTTGTGTGCTTCACATGAAGACTGCAACAGGAATTAATTCCTGACTTATATTACCTTTGAGGTAGAATTCTGTTGACATTGATCCTGGATTCAGATGTGGGGTTTTGTTTGTTTGTTTTTTAAATGGATAATTTAGTCAAAAACCTGTAAAACAGAATTTGTGGTTTCTAAATTGCATAATTATTATTATTTTTTTAACTCTGTAAAAGTAAAAACAATTCTCAAGTATGTTCAATAATGTTATCAGTCTTGGGATTCTCTAGCTATTGATAAAACATGAGGTTTGTGTTTGGTTCCCAAACAGATACTTAATCCTAGCTTGGAATGTAACACACACTCTGGCAGCAAACAAAGCCTATGTTGCTATACCTTTCTTGCACAATATTACTTCTACAATGTCTGGAGGTGATTAGGAATATGGAAAACAAGCTTTCATGCATATGACCACATCTGTCTTTCTAACCAAATTCTCCTATGGGGTTTGAAAATTCCAGTGCTCTGAGCTCCTTAGAAACCTTTTCAGTAACTGAAGGATTTTTCAGAACAATATTTAATGGGTTGTGTTTAAAGAAAATGTCATGTATTGTGGCAAAATAGAAAGGAAATTGTTTCTCAGTCATCAGCTACAGGAACATTTAATGCCTTCTCCCTCAATAAAATCACTGGTGATGCACTTCTCCTTTAAGCAGATATTCCCGATTGATCTTTTTTCTTTTGTTTCCTTTTTTTTCTCCTTTTCTTTTTCAAAGGCCTAAGATTAAATCGTTTCTTAGACCAAGTTCTCTTCATTTATCCAGTATAATTTTGTCTGTGACATTTAGGTCAAGTGGAAGGTTAACTTCTACGACGGAGTAAACTACGCTATGAGACAATGTTACAGTGATTAAATAAGACTGTGGGTTCCTTCTGTTTCTACTCTGAAGTATGTGTGCAAAATAAAGAAGTCAGTTTCTGATTTAATTTAGGATTTATATTTCCTCGTAATCGTAAAAGCTCCTGTATGGGTGGATGTGCTGCAAAAATAAGATTTTATATCACACGTGTTCTCAGCTGCAAGATACTCTTTTGGTGTAATAGCTGTTTACAGAGAGTAGTCCTGGTGTTTCATGAGTCTACGCACACTAACGGCTCTGCCATGGAAGGGTAATGGATGTGTAAAATGTATTTATTAAAAAAATAATAATCTTGCAACTTCAGTATAGTTTTTTTTTTTTAATAACGTGAGACAGAGAGAGCTCCTGGTTATGAATTTCTCACTGGGGAGAGAAATGAAGACTCCATCAGTAGCTCCGCAAGCTTAGTGTGTATGCAAGGAAGGCCTGGGAGAAGCAGAAAGAGACAGCCAGATGTCAGCTTCATGGGGGAAATGTTGTCCATTTCTGTTTAGGCTATGAGGTGTTTCATGACAGGATGATAAGCATATGGAATAAATTATGGAAAAGCTATTTTGAAGGTAAAAGCATAAATGAATTCAAGAGACACCTAGATTTTATTTTAGCGAAAGGCAGTGTTGAGGGATGTTGTGAGAAAACAGGATAGATGCGTTAAAGCCATCCTAAAGTAAGGAGATATTCAGGCCCAGGTGGTCTGTTATTCCTAATGTTTCTGTATTTATTTATTTTGTTTACTTTTTTCTCCAATATTTGTGTTCTGAAATATCCATCTCCAGCCTGGTGCTAGGGTAATGAAGTCAAAGAATGGATATTGTAGTGCTGCTTTGGTAACAACTGAACTGTTAAGGACAATTTAGTCGATAACTTTTCACTATTAGTTGATGTTTTTGAGGTCTGTTGGGATGTCGTGAGCTGTGATGTTAGACTGATTCCCAGTTGAAATGTGAGTTTCGAAATTGGCAGGTTAACTGAGGCTAAAGTTATTGTCCTTAGACAAGTGAAAAGAATTGCCCTTTGCAAAACAGAGTGCCTTTCCACTTTAGTCTAAGTGGTATGGGGAAGATTGTGCAGTATGGATGGTTAAAAAGAATGCTAAATATGATGATTAATTTATTGTTAAAGGAGACAGTAGGGGAATGTTTTTTACAGCTATACATCTGGGCTCTTATTTTGGTAGATTTCTAAGGTTATCCATTTACATATTCCATATCTTTCTTTGACATCTTTGTGTATAAAACTGTTTTGGTCTACCCCTATTTGGCTGAATATAATTAAAAATAAATTGTTCTGTAAAAATAATTTACACCTGTATGAGATCTTTCAAGATTTCTGTCCTATTTGTGCATTCTTCTAAATGTGACGCGGCACAAGTGGGACAAAATGAGATATTCTCCATTCGTGCTTAGGCACTATCTTTCCATGGTGCTGTATGTATCCTGCCTTAACTTTCAGCAACAATACAGAGGACTTAGTTTGAAATCATGCCCTCATACAGTCCTTGCTGCAGAAACAAAGAATTGATTTAGTCATAGCTTAGAGAAAAAGCTTCTTCATGTCAAGTGTTATAACAATACAACGAATGAAACTTAAACATTTTGTGCTGTGGTTCTCAGATAAAAACTGTAGAAAAACAGTTCTTTTGAACTAGCACAAGGATAATTAAAATCTGAACGGTTCATTATTGCTCAAATGTCTTCAGATATACTTTGTTTTCTACCAGAACCTCTTCTTGAATTGCAGTATTTGCAGTCCGGACCTTTGCTCATAAGTGAGATCACACCGTAATAGGTGATCTTGTACTTGTCTAACTGTGCTTTCACAGTGAAAAGTATGAAATAAAAACCTTAGTACAAATAAATACGGTTAGTGTACATTGTAAAATCAGGTATTTTATCTTTGTTCTAAAGTATAAGCATATACTAAAACATCTCACTGTGTAATTGTCTTGAAACAGAGTGAGGAAATCTTTATGTTCATGTGGACTACTGCATTTGGCCTCTCCTCCTGCTGGTTCCTTCCTTCTATCTCATGCCCTCCAAGGACTTCCCAAAGTTGCTTTCTTTGCATGTAATCTGGCCCTTGAGCTTTATTTTTTAAAAATTATTCTTCACTTACACAAGTCAAAATCTGGAATTCCACTTCCATCTGCTTTAGATCAAGAATGAGAGATAGAAATAAGTTCTTACAATTCAAGGGTGATTGTGTGAGATCTGAAAATAAAGCTTGGTGGTAGTGGAAAAAAGCCAGCATCTCACTGCTTTGTGAGCTGAAGCATCTGATTGTACCTAGAGGGAGAAAGTACTTGGGGTATCAAAATGTGTTTATTATTTCTCTTGTTGATGCTAAGGCAACAATAAAAGATGTAGCCTGACATGATAATAGGAGAATCAGGAATAGCTCTTGCTCTTTTCTGACAAAAGTAAATAGGATTTGGGCCAAAAAATGTCCCTAGGAGGAGACATTAATTATGTGGCTGTTTGGAAAAGGAGTTCAGAAAAGCTTTGTTAATTGTTTGGATGCTGTTCATGCTGGATTTGAATGTGTGTTTTGAATGCAATCTGCATTTTAAGCCATTATTACCTCTTCATCACTGAGAAAGCAATCCAAACCTCCTGACGAAATAACTTATTTTCCACAGGTGCTTATAGACTGCCTGTAGCTTGCTGATACCATTCATTGAGCCCACGGTGGTATCATCTTTGGGGATGCTGAAAGGCACGTGATCTGCTAACGGGCAGCAGGAGGACCAGATTCCCTTTCCCTGTAGGAGGCGGCAGCTGAGAGAAGGTTGCCACGGGTCCAGTTGGTTTACTTTTCAACTCGTGCAGAATGCGCCTGAGGTGCCTGGGAGAAGGGTGAGTTAGGAGAGAGCTGGTGAAGGGCAAGAGCAGCCAGATGGTTGCTGCTGTGCTTGCTAGGAGAATGGGGCTGAGGTCTATGACTCTGGCACTGTGCGGTTCGGGAGTGTGCATGCACAAGGCAACTGCTGAGGTGAGCACGGGCACAGCAGCCCCTGACATCTGGCAGTGCTGCATGGCTCTGCCTTGCAGAAAGCTTGGACACTGGTCAACTGACATGTCTCCAAAACATGAAGTCCTTGTGAATCTCAGTGGCAGTGCTGTACAGATTCACAAATTTCCGTGGATGGCAAACACCAGGTTATCATGGCAGACTTTTATCCTGTGACATGACAAATGAGATCAAAGTTGGCAAATTTTAGAAATCTGTGTTCTGTTCTAACCGGATTTCTAGAAGCAATCAAGATTTTTCAGTATCCGATTTGTTCATGGGTGATTTAAACAAAGCAGTTTTATTTAGTTTTAGTTCCCATGTTGTTCAGTCAGAAGCTGTGGAATGGGTTAGATTTTACAACACGCATCTAAACGGTCTCTGACTCTTGTCTCTGCTGTAGAAGCCTTGCACCTGATTAGTGATATGGTTTTCGGAGGGTCTACACCTGTATCTTCCTCTAAACCTACAGTATGTGCTTATTATTCCTAGTCACAAGACTAATGTGCACCTTCAAAGAACTTAGAGCATTTCTTGAAGGCTGAAAATGTAAAATACAAGCCTTCAGGAGGCAAAGGTCTAGACATGAGCATACTGTAGTGCTGTGCGCACAGGCAGGCAGGCAAACACCATACCAAAGGAAGACATAGGTCTCTGTTAGCATTTCTACCTCTCTCAGAGCTAAACACAAGTTATCCACCCTCCACGGGAATTTCTTTTCTCACCCTCACTCTTATCTTAATCTGTAATTAAGTGCAAAATATCACCCATATACAGGCTTGGCCTTGGGAGACGGCAGAGACTGGGATTATGCCCACTTATTTGTGTTGCTGTAGAAGGGCAAAGGCTACGTGAGCTTCTGTTCTGGTAAGCATCTGAGCAAGTAACAGTCCCAACCTATCCTTAATCAATTAATTCATTTTGTAATTATTTTTTTTTCCCCCTGCAAAATAAACCAGGTGGCTTGATTCCCAGTCACTTGGCTTTGATCATTACAGTGTATGCCTTTTCTGACATATGAGTCTGGGTACCCTGCGACAGGCAAGCCAAATGGATCAAGGGAGCTGTGTTCTCTTAAAGCCTCTGTTAAGTTGTGGAATAAAAACCAACTTATTTTAAACTGTGAGAAAAAAAATATATTTATCCTTTACAGAGATGAATGGAATTGGTCGAGTGTTGTTTTTGCTTCCAAAGCCACTCTTGCTGTACTTCATACTTTCACCAGTTTCATATGGAACTTCCTGAGTTTCTCTCTCACTATACATATTATAATGTAAGCATGTTCTTGAAACGTGGCTAGAGTATTATCTTTACTGAAGACGAGCATGACTGCCTTCATGAAATGATTGTGATGCATTAGATTTTCATGAAAAGATTGTCCATGTTCCATTATTTAATGGGTATATAAACAAAACTAAAATATTGCGTCCTTCTGTCTAGACATCAAAATATTGGATTTGGAGCCCTCATGCTAACACTGAAGATTTAGAGTGAGTTCAACATTCTCTATCCAGTAAATGGGTAATCTCTTTTTCTGTTAGGTTTACCTTTCCCAGTTAGGCAGTAAGATCTTCTGAGCTAAAAGGGAAACTGCTTTCTACTGCTTGCCTACCTTCGCCCAGAAAGAGAAAGTAATTTCGGTAAAGCAGCTGTTACATAATATCCCGCAGACAAAATAGTGGGGGCGGCACATTGTTCAGTAATCTGGCTTGTTCGTTTGCCAAGTAGTGATTTCCATGAAAAAGCTTGTTGGCATAAGGAGCTTGATGCATCATGCCGCTTTATCTCTGTCTCTCCCTCCCTGCACGTATTAAATTTCATACAAACAGGTGAAGTGATCAGAGTGAGATTAGCCCGTGATACAAGTTGGTTAAGCAAAGAAGTGGAAACAACAGGAGTGCTTTCAACTGATGGTGATGATAGCTGGTGTAAAGTTGGGATCAAAAGCTAGTCTCGTACTAAAAAATGCTTAATCGTTATTCTGAAAGAAAGAGAAATGGAAAAGGATACATTTTTTGGTGTGCCCGAGGTAATTAAATTAGATTCAAGCATACTTGCTTGCGCATTTGAAAACATTTCACTGACTTAGGGCGCAGCGGTTCGTTGCCCCTGTCTTCTAAGTTATTAGCTTTGGATATGTTGGCTTCGATATATTTTGAGAGAACAACACCGGCAAAAGCCAATACATTTCAGCAGCTAGATCTCTTAATATTGTGGGCTTCTAAATGTTGATTTTATCTCCAATGGTTTTCCTCTCTACTACACCATCATATTACACTTCATCTACCAAGTACCCCTTTTTCTGTGGATAGACAGACAAACCTGAGTGTCAGCTTTAAGCAGCATAGCAGCAGTGTGTCTGCTTTAATACAAGCAGCACTCTAACTCCAGGGAGTTTTTCAGGAAGCATGCGATTTTTGATGAAGGATTATAAATTACTGTCTGAAGCAATAAAGGCCTTTGCGTACACTTTGCCGTAGAGTGATGTAGTAGGAGTGCAGAGAGGAGATCTTTGGAAAATCGATAGACCGCCTGTCCCTCTGTGGTTGTTGTTTCCTCATTGTTTAAAATAACTTCATTTACTGCTTTAAGAATGGCATTTCTTATTCATTTAGGATAACATAATATCGATTTAGGAAGTTCACGTGCCAGCAGCAACCCTGTGATTAGAAATAGCTCTGTGCTGTGAAATATTGCTGCTGTTGTGAATTCCTGTGCAGAACTGTCAATAATATGAATAATAATGAATGTCTTATCTAAAGCCTAAGAACACCTAGAAAGAAGGTACCGCTGTAACTCATCAATAACCTACTTTTCCTGCATACTCTTTAAAGTAAAATGAGAGAATTTCTGATTGAAGTAATTAGATCTGGAAAATAAGTACTTGTCCTCAGGAAACAAACTAGATGAGAGACTTCTGAAGAGAAATGTCAACCTTGTTTGTACTTCAGCCTCTTACCACACAACAACTCCCTTGTAATTTACCTATCGTCCACTCTAACCTTATTGTCATCAAAATCTGACACAATTCTTTGTATATTCCTTCTAGATGTTGAGCTTTTTTCAGGTATGCGTTGATTTCCTCTTCTTAGGCAATACTTTGGCTTCCTTCAGCAAAGAATTATTCGCTATTAGGGTGTTGGATGCTCTTTCTCAGGCTTTAACTGTGTGAGCAGTGCTGTGCCCCACATTTCCACCTGGGTCTGCTCAGTGCTTTGTCCTGCTCAAAAGCCTGTGTTACATCTGGTGTTTGTCTTGAGCCCAGGCTCTATTTTTAACCAGGTGAAAGGATTTTTAGTATGATCAACCTTAAAGGAAGTAATACTTACAAGATTTTTCTTTCTAGAGATTATTTTGTGGGAGTAGCATTCTTATTTTGGTATTCTTAATGCAAAGTGGGTTTTTTATGAGCCTTTACAAAAAAATAAAATCACTTCAGAAGTTCTTATCAAGTAATGAATAGACAAAATCTGCATAGCCTAGAATTAAAATATTGTGAGATACTTTGCCATTTTACCTGATTCTCTACCTACGGCCAGTACAAACCAAGTTGAGTAGCATTTGGTTTTTAGTCCTTCCCCCAAAGGGTTCGAATTGTAAAAGGTCTCTCAACAGTTTTGAGTTAGTTCTTGGTTTTGTCTAGTTTGTTCACCTGGCGCTATAGCTGATCCACCAAATTACTTCTCTATTTTGTGAAGTGAGTTAATACATCAAAACTTGCTTTCCTGTGCGGCTTAGTGGCAAATGAAGTATCACAATATACATTCCAAGTAAGAATTAATATTTCTGTCTGACTAACCTCTGAACTCTCAAAGCTTTTCAAACAGATGGCATGAGAAGTATCACCAAAGCCCATACGTCAATGCTGTGCGATGTAAATTATTTAGTTCAACTCTGGCAAACCGCTAACCAAGCTGGTAACCTTACATCATGCACTAGGTACATATATGGATTCAGATAAACTTTCCTGTAAGTGAAGATATGAAAAAGGGTTCCCATACATGTAGAAGGAAAATTGTAAAAATATACTGCTAAAATAGTTTAGAACCCAGGCAATTAGGGGTGAACTTTGCAGAATAGGGTTGATAGTTGAACTTGATGATCCCAAGGGTCTTTCCCAACCTCAAGGATTCTATGATTCTATGAAATGCAGCAAACCATGTAAGTGGTCTAACCTCAAGCTGACCTGCTTAGTGGATGAGGGAAAGGCTGTGGATGTTGTCCACCTAGACTTTAGTAAAGCCTTTGGCACTGTTTCCCACAGCATTCTCCTGTGGAAAACTGGCTGCCTGTGGCTTGCGTAGGCATACTCTTGACTGGGTTACAAACTGCCCGAGTCCCCAGGCCCAAAGAGTGGTGATGAATGGAGTTAAATCTGGTTGGTGACTGGTTGCAAGTGGTATCCTATAGCTCAGTATTTGGGCCAGTTCTGTCTGATACCTTTATCAATGATCTGGACAAGGAGATCGAGGGCACCCTCAGTAACTTCGCAGGTGGCACCAAGTTGGGCAGGAGCCTTGATCTGCTTGAGAGTAGGAAGGCTGTAAAGAGGGATTTGGACAGGCTGGATTGATGGGTTATGGCCAGTTGTATGAGGTTCATCAAGGCCAAATGGTGAGTCTTACACTTGGGTCATAACAACCCCAGTCAATGCTGCAGGCTTGGGGAGGAGTGGCTGAAAAGTTGCCCAGCAGAAAAAGACGTGTATTGGTTGACAGCTGGCTGAACATGAGCCAGCAGCATGCCCAGGTGGCCGAGAAGGCCACCAGCATCCTGGCTTGTATCAGAAATAGTGTGGCCACCAGGACTAGGGAAGTGAAGGGTCTACAGAACAAGTCTTGGGAGGAGCAGCTGAGGGAACTGGGGCTGTCTAGCCTGGAGAAAAGGAGGGAGATGCTACCACTTTCTACAACTCCCTGAAAAGAGGTTGTAGCGAGGTAGGGGTTGGTCTCTTCTCTCAAGAAACAAATGATGGGACAAGAGGAAACAGCCTCAAGTTGTGCCAGGGGACGTTTATGTTGGACATTAGGAAAAAATTCTTCCCCAAAAGGATTGTAAAGCCCTGGAACAGGCTGCCCAGGGAAGTGGTTGCGTCAACATCCCTAGAGGTATTTAAAAGACGTGTACATGTGGTGCTGAGAGACATGGTTTAGTGGTGGGCTTGACAGTGTTAAGTTTATGGCTGGACTTGATAATCTTAAAGGACTTTTCCAACCAAAATGATTCTATGTTTCTACGTTGTCACAATCTCAATAGGGACCTCTTTTTTTCTTAAGAGACAAACAATACTATACCTCATTTAAAGATACTATGTAATCTGATTGGTTTATATTTGTGTATTAAACAGTGATCAGTACAATAAGAATCTCTTCCCGTAAGCAGGGCATAGCTGTGTTAGCTTGTTACGTAACTGAACCCGCAGTAACTACAATGAACTATTCAGAAAGAGTTGTGAATTTAACTTATGGGGTGCCTGGGTGTATGGTAAGCTTTGGTTTCCATGCTTTGAGTGAACAGTTGCTGAACATACAGACTCAAGCTTGTTAACAGTTCGGTTGAAATAGGTGTTTCTTTCCTTCTTGACAGGTAAGGTAATAAAATCTGAGAACATGATACATGAATCTCGCTATGAAGTAGAAATAAAAGGGGGATTGGAGCTGGACTTTTTATAACCTTTGAATAATTGCTTGCAAAACCAGAAAAGCTTTTAATTCATATTGCTCAGCGAAGACTAACGTCACGAACATCTGTCCTTTATTGGAATTATAGTATGGGATGCTGCAGATTGCCTTTACACAGAATTGTAGTTTGTTCTAAAAATTTTTTCTCTCTTCCTATAGCTACAGTGCTTTGACTCTAGACATGCCGTCGTGCCTTCTTTTCTTCCAGCAAAGAAACCTAATAATGTTTTCAGCTCAATACCTGACTTCAACTGCACTAGCAGATAACTAGAAGCCTGCAGTTGATAAAGGAGGAGAAAGGTAATAGCCATCACAACATCGACACAAAATAAATGAAGGGCAGAGTTTTCTAGAAAATGAAGTCAAGTATTAGCAAGAGGATTACAAAACAGTGGGACACCCAGCCTGCAGAGCTACCCCGAGAGCTTTTCTCCTAAAACTACTTGGAGAGATGAGCGCTTGCTTCCAGCCATGTTCATGAGGTTTTTTATAACTGCCTAAAATGCTATTATAAAGGAAATTAAGCTGCAGTTATAAATAGTCTTTGAAATAAAAATACAAATAAAAGAATAAAATGCAGGTTTAAAAAGGAACTTGTCAGAATCACTCAGATACAAGTCAGATTATATCCTAAGCAATATGGATTTTTCTTTAAGGTGAGAATTAATTTAATTTTTCTTCTCTTGTCTTTGACTCAAGGATATTTATATCTCACAAAGTATTTAAAAGATAAACAATGAGTAAATGCAAGAAAAGTATTTATTTTACATTAATCTGTATATTCATGGTATGGGATGAAAAGAGAAAATTTAGGTTCTGCCAGACTTTTTGACCATGCAGCTTTGTTCTATCAGATTAATGTTAGATACAGATATTTCAAAGAGTAAAGCATGCATATGCTCCATAGCCTTTTTACTGAAACTCTTCTTTAGCTAGTGGCTCAAAAAGCCTGTACAGAGATTCTATCTATTTTTTATTATTATTATTTAATTATTTTTGATTGCTCAGTGTTTCTCTGTAACATGAAGGTGGAGTTACTGAATACCACCTTTGCTTCAGTCTTTACTGGTATGACTGGCCTCCAGGAAACCCAGCTCATGAAAGTAAGAGAAAGTCCGTGAATGTCTGGAGAAAGGAGGACTCCCTTGGTTGAGGAGAATTGAGTTAAAGATTATTTATGCAAATCCATGAGCCCCAATGAGATAAATCTATGAATGCTGAGGGAGCTGGCAGATGTTATTTCTAAGCCACTCTCCATCATCTTTGAAAGGCCATGGAGAACAGGAGAAGTGCCTGAGGACTGGAGGAAAGCCAATGCCACT
>WEIS01077462.1:670-18103 GCA_013389965.1 Todus mexicanus | reverse complement strand
ACTGCATTCAGAGAACATTCCTGGTTTATTTGGCTTAGATAGGTGAAAGCTAACAGACACCTGCAGGTGATAAACAACTTGCTTGGCTGGTTTCTTTTTTAAATTAAAAGTTTCTATCCCACTCAGACATTGGTGGCAGTTGTATAAATACAGCANNAAGATACTGGCAGTTGTATAAATACAGCATGAGGGAGGATGAGAAGCAAATGCAAGGTTCCTGGGTGACAAAACCGTTTGAGATTTTCCATTTAGAAAACTGAAAGTAGTATGTAAGAACAGTAAAGTCTGAAATCTGAGTCCTAAACTATTCAAGTCCTAGAGTGAGTCACAGAGCAGAAGGTGTGTGCCATAAACTAAAACAAAGATTTAAAAGACTAGCAAACAGAGAAGGCTTTCTGAAGGACGGATATTTTTAAGGTGTTTTGCACTTTTAAAAAAAGAATATGGTTGTTCACATCTATGTGTTTTAGTGGTTCTTGAATATGTTCACTAATAATGGAGACTGTTCGTAGAAAATGAGATTTTGAGCATTTATCCATCCCTCTGCTTCACAACAGGATGAGCTGTACCTAAAATATTTCTGCTGGTGCACTTCTAGTGGTTCGTAAAAGCCTGTGCTGATGGAGATGCCACTGCTTGTTCCAACTGCCAGTATCTTTTATTGCTTAATTAGCCTTCCACGTAGATAGATTTTTATAAATGTCTAACCCTAATTTCCAGTGCACCAATTTAAATCCATTACAGCTTAGTCTGACTCCAGTGGAAGCAAATTAGTTTACCCTTTCTCTAGTAATTTCTTCTAACGTATCGGAAGAGTATGATCGCTCGATAGAAGAGTCTTTGCAGTCTTCTGTTAAAAGCTATGTTGCCATTCTTGGTAGCGATCCACTTTCTTATGAATTGCAAAATCAAAAATTGGATTAAATTCCTGGGTGAAGCCATTAACATATTGCAGAAGCGTTTAATGCCTCTATTTATATGTTTCAGTGTGATTTCGTTTTCACACAGAATTATATAGGTGACCCATATTCGTTTTTGAATCGTTACAGCGTAGAGTTTTTCTGAATTACTGTTGTCTTAGTCATTTCTCATTCAACTGTTGTAGCAGTTGAGCTGAGTGACTGCTGAGGAGTTATAATTGGGCATGTTTGGGATTATTATCTAGCATGTTTGTTAAAACTTCCCTTCTCTCTTTTACTGAAAGGAATATACTGAGGAATACTGCAAGGGATATACTAAGGAATGTTGAAAGGAATATACTGAGGAATACTAAAAGGAATATACTGAGGAATACTAAAAGGGATATACTAAAGAATGCTGAAAGGAATATACTGAGGAATACTGAAAGGGATATACTGAGGAATACTAAAAGGCAGTACTGATAGCAGTCAAAATTAGTAGCTCTATAGAATTTTAAGCAAAGCAATGATTCTCAATAATTTTCTTTTTACCGAACTTTGGAAATAACAAAGTAAAAGTGATGATGCTCTGACATAATTGCAGAAGAAAGGTGTAATTGTGCATTCTTTAGTAGCCCTTAGTCTACCTTCAGTTGGATTTTTAACCCTAAAGGGCATATGTGTTGGACACAAAGACAGCAGTGCAAACCTAACTGTGAGTAAAGTAATTCCAAAATGCGTTTCTGAATCGAGTGATGAAGGCAGTGACACAGCCTGGACAGGGCAGCAGATGTAATTTGCATCATGTATCTAGCTGGAAGTACAGCTACTGGATATTTGTGTGAATAACTCCTTGGGGATGCTGGTACAAGGAGAGAAGATGTAAAATTGGTCTCACAGAGAATTTCTCAGGGAGGTGGCACATTCCTGGTGTACGTGGCATATTAGCACACAGGTCCTGACAGTCACAGAGAGACCAGTTGTAGTGTGCAGCAGTCCCCAGAGTGATGGATTCCAGGTGATCAGCGTGTTCCAGGGTTATTCTTTTCCATGCTGTGGTTTCAGTTAGAAGAAAAAAAACACTACAGAGGGGCAGAAGAGTCCAGCAAGGGCTGACTGTGTCTTGGATGGCTAGTGGCTTTATTGTGAGTTATAACTAGATGGCAAGTATTGGCTTTGTTCCTTTACTATATCATAAGAAATAAAAGAGGGAAATTAACGATATAATAAATTTAAGGAGGAGAAGTAAGTCAGTCTTGATAGAGAAAATATTACAAATTGTGGTTGCAGGAAAAGAAGTTAAGATAGAAGTGCTGTGTAGGGGTTACATTTAAAGCCAGTTGATTTAGTAGAGAAAGTAATTTTATGGTGGTACCTCTTGATCTTTCTCTAGATCACCAATAATCCATCAAACGCTGTCAGGAGCTGGGCGTTTGCTCATTGCGACAGTGAAATGGCAACTGCTATAGACCTGGTGCTCATTGCAAGTGGCAGGGCAGTGCTGCAGGCTGTCATACTTAGCAGAGCTTGTTAGGGCGGTTATTTGCCATCCCAAAGGATCACCGAACGCTTAGGCGCTTATGGTCAAGAAATACTAAAAAGCCAGATTACATAGGAAAGGGGAGTTGACCTCTTATTTTATGTCTGTACTGGTTGTGCTTTGAGTTAAGGGGAGCAAAAAAAAAAGTTATGAACCTGTGACAGTGGTAGACACTGCGGTGTGAATTTCACCAGTAAATTTCTGGTTCATTTGGTTAAGCTGTCTGCAGACTTTGAGCTCCTGTAGATCTGTGTGTGGGGTTTTTAGAGGTTATTGCAAAATGGGTTACGTAATAGAAACTGGGTTGCATTGTTAGCAGCGACTGCTGTTCAGTAATGTTCTTAAAATTCGTGCATCCCTCTGCTCTTGTGAATTTGTCAGAAATCCTAACTCCCACTTTTAAAGTGGGAGTTAGAATTTCGAAGAGGGGAAGAAGGAAAAGAAGCTGATGTACAAACACTGAAGTTGTAAAATAAGAAGGAAAAAAAAAAAAGTAAACCCAAGAGGCATTATTTCACTTGCAAGTAATAGTTTAGAAATAGATTTAAAAATCCAACCCCCCTGAAACAGTACCGAAGTATGAATGAGTTTAAGACTTGCTCGTTTGATGAACTCCATGACCATTTCTCTACATGTCTTTTATGTCAAAATAATCAGATCTTTCAAAGGAGAAGATTATCCAATTTGAGTCTAGATGGGATTTAACAATCTCCATGTCTTGTTTCTATCTCACAGCTCAATGGTAATTGCATTCTCCCTTATGCTTCCAAAACTGGGAAATAACGCTTCTGAAATTCCTCGAAATTCTTGAGACGCAGAATAGTCACAAACTGTTGCCTCTTTGTTCTCGGCTCTTGGAACCCTACATCTGTTGTTTTGTAGCAAGTCATCGCTGTTCGTTTGTTTATATTTTAGTAGCATAGTGCATTTATAAGTCTGCAAAGGGGATGTTTGATTTGGTTTTGATTCTATTTTTTGAATCCATGAGATTCATCCCCAGTGCAGCTTCTCTTCTCTTGCCAAGAAGGAGGTCCCAGCACACCTCTATCATCTACTATTCCCCATTTCTTTTTATTGCTGAAGAATTAGCTTTCTTTATTAGCTTTTCTTTATTAGCTTCCTCTTTATTTCCTGAAATGAACCTGGTGACAAAGCCAAGGTTTATGATCTAAATCTACACGTAAAATCCTGTAGACATTAAATGATGTGTCCAGAGGATTGACAAGAGTGGGAGGCTCTAGCTGTTGTTCAGCTGTTTTCAGTGTTACGCATCCAACCATGCTCAGTAGCCCAAATCTCACCAGTTCTTTACTTCCCAGTGAGGAGAGTTCATGCAAGTGCTGATAGCCCACCAGGGCCTGGTGCTCCCTGCGCGCTGTCACGCAGTAGAAGTGGATTGACTCATGAGTTTTCCTACATCGTGCTGCCATATCTGGTTGTGGATGCTTGTCAGTGAAAGTCTTGCCAATCTGTTGGGCTGGAACTGTGCCGAAACATACGAAAGCAGGGATTGGACTGTAGGGTTGGCGTGTGCGTGAGGAAGGGGGATACTTAGGTGGTGATTGTAAGGTTTTTAATACTGGTTGTTTGAGACTTAGCTCAAGTTTGTCCAGTAAGGCTTGGTGTAGAAGCCAAACCTCTTCTCTGTTGTGTTGCTGCAGACAACCAACAGGGAACTGTAGTTATCCTCTTCAAGCTGTAGTTTTGAAGGAGATAGTAAACTCTTTGGTCTTTACTGAAGCTGTAGGGCTGGTGACCTACCACTGTCTCGTAGCAATGAAGGCAATTTGAAAGCGCATTTGGAAACTGCAAGCTCTGCATAAGTATTTGCAACCATGCGTCAAGGGGATACGTTCAGAAACGGCCTTGAGGGGGTTGGTACTGTTGATCTAACTTGTAAAGCTTTCCTGGATGTCAACTTCTACGTCTTGCTTATTCCCTATGGTTTTATAGAGATTGGCGTCGAGGAGAAGCAAGAGAAGATGAAAGACCTTTCCGACGAGGGGATGATCTGCCCCGGCGAGGAGANTCCGCCGGGGGGATGATCTGCCTCGGCGAGGGGATGATCTACCCCGGCGAGGGGATGATCTGCCCCGACGAGGGGATGATCTGCCCCGACGAGGGGATGATCTGCCCCGACGAGGGGATGATCTGCCCCGGCGAGGAGATGATCTGCCCCGACGAGGGGATGATCTGCCCCGACGTGCTACAGAAGAAAAGGAACGTCCTTCTACGGAACCAACGGAGGAAAGGCCACCGAGGCGCGAAGGGGATGAGGATAGGCCACCGAGGCGAGAAGGGGATGAGGACAGGCCGCCCAGACGTGCTTTGGATGAGGACAGGCCACCCAGGCGTGCTTTGGATGATGATAGAGGGAGCTGGCGGGCTGCAGATGACGACAGGGGTCCCAGGCGTGGAATGGATGACGACAGGCCACCCAGACGTGCTTTGGATGACGACAGGCCACCCAGGCGCGGCTTGGACGATGATAGAGGGAGCTGGCGTGCGGCAGATGACGACAGAGGACCCAGGCGTGGGCTGGACGACGACAGGCCGCCCAGACGGGCTTTGGATGATGACAGGCCACCCAGGCGGGGGCTGGATGATGACCGGGGCAGTTGGCGGGCTGCAGATGACGACAGGGGTCCCAGGCGTGGAATGGATGATGACAGAGGTCCCAGGCGGGGCATGGATGATGATAGAGGTCCCCGGCGCGGCATGGATGACGACAGGATGTCAAGGCGCGATGACGACAGGGGACCGTGGCGTAACGCGGATGATGACAGGCTCTCCAGACGAGATGATGACAGGGGTCCGTGGCGTGGCAGTGATGATTCGAGGCCAGGTCCTTGGAGACCGTTTGGTAAACCAGGTAAAATACAACAATATATAATCGTTTGTCCTCCAAAGCATGTGTTAACTAGGAGATAATGGATGCAATGTACTTGGTGCCAGAGATAGGGAAATCAACTTCTGAAAATGTCTGGATTCATTTAGCTGATGTGGACAGGCCTTTGCTTAGTATAATTAAACCTTTTCATTTGGTTGAATTTAAAAAAATCATAAAAATGAAGCAGTGTCTCTGCTTTGCCTGGAAGATACCTAAGGGTCACGTAGTAATGCTGGTAATGAGCCTATGTGCAAAACCCAGCACAGGCAAGTTGAATGCTCTGATGGGAGAGAAACATTGTCACTAGATGAGCGCACCTTGGTCTCTTTCCCTGCTCCCCCCTCTCTGTGTCTGAAATTAACCTCCTTCTGAGGAGGATTTGAATAGATCGTTCAAGTGGGACTGGTTTTGATGAGCCTTTTGTGTGTGTACAAAGAGGTTCCTATTTTTACCATTTCTCTTTTGCTTTTGTGTCTGCCTTTCTTGAAAAATCCTTCTTTGAGCTGGAGTTTGGACTAGATGACCTTCTCAGGTCCCTTACAATTGGAATTGCCCAGTTCTTGTGTAGTTTATTTCTAGTCTAAAGTCTTGTTGACGGTGACTGGAGGAACCATTTCTGATTCTTTCCAGAACTGTTGATGACATTTAAATATTAGATATCATTTGGATTTCCTGGTTCTTTTTACTCAGATTTGTGTGTTCCCAAGCACCACGTCAACTCTTAGACACTAATTCTGTAATCTGCACCTGCAGAACAGTTGCCATAAATCTCAAATCTCGCACTCCAAGAGCTTTCTCCTTTCTCCTATTGAAAGAAAAAGCAGTCTGTGTGATAAAGAACTCCCATCCACCAATAAGCGAATGATATTGCAAGTTGCACTGTGTAGGTGGATATTAAACTACTCTGATTTCTTTAAGTAGTGCTTTAAAAAGCAGGAAGTTCATAAAAAAAAAAACCCTTGCTTTGCCTAAAGTCTCCTAACTTGTAGATTTTCAGAGAGGAATCTGCTGTCTAAGCTATCCTCTCTATGTCTTCCTGCACTTGTTTTGTACAAGACCCTTGGGGAATTTGCATTTTCTGACTGCAAACTGCAGGGTGTGATTAGCTCTGCTCAACTGTCACAGGCACTCCTGATGGATGAGGTCTGTATTACTGGCTTTAAATTAAGCAGTTTCGAGTGTTTTGTCTGTGGCTCCCCCTCGGTGTACAACATCTTGAGTCGGATCCTCATGGATCAAAACTTGAAGAACCAGTTTCTGCGAGGGAAGTAAAGGATTCTTTGTCTACAGAGAGATCAAAGGTCACTCACAAATTCCTTTGGCTGTGTTTCTTACCTACAGGGGGCTGGAGAGAACGAGAAAAGGCTCGTGAGGACAGCTGGGGGCCTCCCCGAGAGTCCAGACCTCCAGGAGACCGTGAATGGGATAGAGACAAAGATCGTGATGAAAATGAGAAAGATCGGGACTTTGACAGAGAGAGAGATTTTGATCGAGATGATCGTTTCAAGCGTCCCAGGTTTGACTTCTCTGTTTAAATACTTCTAGAATGTTTGTCTTTGAAAAGAAAAAAGAAGTGCCCTGCTGATAAAGGAATAATGTGAGATTGCTGAGTGAAAGGAGCAGTGGTTGGTCTGTCTGTAATTAAGGCAGTAAATGGATACTGGCATTTGGGGGCCTTTTTGGTTTGTTATTTTAAGACAACATTAGCTGTTTACAAAGGAAATCCCCGAGTGCTTTACTGCTTTTAATTTTTGTTGTGGGTGAGTTTTTGAGGGCTTTTTTGTTTGTTGTTTTAGGTTTTTTTAACCTGTTACCAAGAGAATTTCACATTAAGCTCTGGAAAAACAAAGTATTTTAGAAGTATGTCAGTATGTTAAACAGAGACCCACTGGGCCTGCAACTATCTGTATTGTGATTTATTACTGCTTCTTTCCATAGCAAAGGCAAAATCTTAACATTTATCTTTTGAATGGCAAAAGGGATGACGCTGGCTGGAGAAGAGGACCAGCTGAGGAAACTTCTAGCTGGAGAGATTCAGGTCGTCGTGAAGAATGGGACAGAGGTGGCCGTGACATGAGAGAGCGACGTCCTGATGACAGAGAACCACCCCTCAGAAGAGGACCACCCCTCAGATCTGACCGTGAAGAACGTATGTTTGTTCCAATGTTCCTAAAGGCTTAGGTTCATTGCAGGGCCCTCACATTACTCTGACAATGCTAGGATGGGGTGAAATGGGAGCAAGTTACATTTTCAGCCACTTAGACTCCTCTGCATAAGCAAAGGAAGAGAAGCTTCAGTGTGATTGAGAATTCTTCCTTGAATCTTCTCTTTTTTTTTTTTAGTTGTACGCTCCTCTGTCATAGCAGCATTTCACACCTGCAGTAGAAGGATAACATTTTAAGCAGGAAGGTGGGATTAAGTTCAGGGCAAATTCAATTCCTGTCCCTAAACCATCAAGATAGACGTCCCAGAAAGTAATTTCTGGCTCATTTCTTAAAATCATTAAAATGTGAGGGAAATAGTTCTGAACAGCACCTTACGGGTTTCGCGCTATTAGCCGTATTGATTTTGACGAGTAACCTATTTTAATTACTTACATTAAACTGTTTTAATTACGGACCATTATTAGTCGTTTGCTCTGCTCTGAAAATACAGTAACAGCAAATAGGTTTAGCCTGAGATACCACATCTCCCAGTTCTGGCATCGTCGGGTATCAGGAGGTTTTGATACCTGACTGCCTGATTTGGTATTTGGCACAGAACTGGGGTAGAATTCTTAACAACCTTTTGGTGGAAGTGAACAATTCTTCATGCAGTAAAGGCTGGTGAGTGCTGTCACCAGCAGAGTCGTGCAGTCCAGTGCTCTTGATACCTCTGATTTCAGAAGGCTGAAGAGGAATTTGCTGCCTTTTCGGACAGTGAACACCTAAACATTTTCCACAAGTGGTTTTAGGTTGAGATTTTTCTGGTTTGAGGATTCAGTCACTTTTAAGGAGACGCTTTTGCGCTTTTAATTCCGATCATGATATAAGAATATATTTTTACATTGTAAAACCGTGTACACCAGTAGAACATTTCTTTTTATTGCAGTTCTTGTGTGTTAAAGATGACACTCGGGCTGCTCACAACAATCCTGAATCTGAAAAGAGGCTCGAGAAGTTCATGTCTGTTAATTCACTATAAAATTAAACCATGCATTTGGCTGTCACCGTTGTGACAAGCCTGAGAATCAGTCAGTCAGACCGTTGGTGTTTCAAAGCATGACAAAGGTGGTTTTATTGTCTTTCTGTATTTGTAGCGAGCTCGTGGCGCCGTGCTGATGATAGGAAAGAAGAACGCGGAGAAGAACGGGAAACAGTTCGGCGATCAGCTCCTGCTCCTGCTGCTCCTCCAGCTTCTGCTCCCCCACCAGCCTCAAAAGATCGAGAAAGAGATGGGGAGAAGGAGAAAGGTTCCTGGAAAACAGAAAAGGAGCGCGAGCCCGTTCGCCGCACTAAAAACGAGACAGACGAAGAAGGGTGGACCACTGTACGACGTTAAGTGAAAAATCACAGAGTTTAACCAATGTTTTAGCTTTTGATTTGATCGAATCCATGGATTATATTTGTGCTTATAAACATTCTGAATTGGAATTCTTTAACAAATGTTTTGAAGTAACATGAAAGCATGAGCTTGAATTACTTACTCATATAGATTGATCATGCACAAAACTCACAGCAGAAGGTTGGAAATGGAATGCCAGTTTTTGAAATTTCAAATTATGCTTATTTCATGGGTCAACTGTTGCTAAAATAAAAAGAAGCAAGCCCAACAGCTGTCTTGAGTAATGCTTCTATCTCGCACCAAAGCAGGCTGACCTTTTTATTTTTAGCCTTTCTTAATTTGGATTGGGGTATTATCGTCACAGAACACGCATCTGAAAACACCTCTGTTCACACAGTGGATTTTACTGAAAAAGCAGAGCTAAATGAATTTCCATAATTAGCCAAAAGAAAAAGCAAAAATATAAAAGCCCTCTTTTACGTAGGTGTCTTTGAGGGCGGGCGGTTCCTGAGAGACGTGTTTTATCGCTATCTAAATTCAGTAAGTTGGTTAAATTGGAATTAAATACAATAAACATGACAAGCATTAGCTACTCTGGGATATTTTCTGTAGATTTACTTGAATACCTAACGCCTCTGAGGCTGTTTTGAAGTCCGTGTTCCGGTAACGTCTACTGCCGCGGTGTACAACCACACAACTTGGAGCTTTTACAACTTCTCAGTGTTTTGGGGGAGCATATGGCTATGTATTTTCTGTTGCCAATATCACAACCGCTTTTTTCCATGACTGGATAATTCATGCCTTTCAAGGATTTATAAATATTGTCATATTTAAAATGTGTGCTTTTTTTGGAGAAATTGTTGACTTTTCCCCCAATTCTTTGTCTTCAGGGTCAATTCTTTCCCTATCCAAAAAAAAAACAAACCCAACATCAAAACCAAACCAAAAGTGATTTGTAGTAACGGCTGCGTTGGCTTCAATTTTGAGGTGCGGTAACAACAATTAATGATCTGGTCCTACTGAAGCCAACACAGAACTTGCTGCTGTGTGTTTCTTCAATGATAAATAAACAACTTAAGGAATGAGCTGCTGCAGCGTCTTGACTTTTCAGTAACTTCCTGCAACATCAGTTAATGCCGAACGAGGCTTTTTCTGTACACGCAACCCGTTTCTGTACCAGCTGAAGGAGAATGGGAGAATACCCGCGATAGTTTCTTCCTGAGAAACCCGGTTTCATTTTAACGTGTGTGAACGGAAGTTCTCATGCTGCTCTGGTCCTTTGCTCTTGCCCTTTTCTGAGTTATCCAGGACCAGTAAGTTTCTCAGGAAAAAATTGCTCTCAAGGGTGAGATTTTTGTGCCTTCAGAGCCTCTCCTGAGGACTTTAGAAGAGGAGTGGGTTTTCTGCTTATTAAACAACTGAATTTTGTTTATCATTCAGTCCTGTAAAGGATGGACCTAGAGAACAGCAGCTCTCCAGTAACAGAAAACCCTTACAGGATTTGGAGTCATGAGTGCTGCTGCTGTTCAGCTGCCTCTTGCTGTCCTTACCTGCTGTCACAGAATCACTCCTGTCACGAGGGATGCCAGGAGCTGCCTTCACCTCTGGCTGTGAAATGATTGTGTTATGCAGGTGTTTCTCTGGTGTGATCGCAGAAGATCTCCAAGGATGTAGACTGCACAACCTTTCTGGGCAACCTCTTCCAGTGCTCGACTGCTCCCAGGCTGAAAAGTCATAGAATCATAGAATGGGTTGGGTGGGAAGGGACTTTTAAAGGCCACCTGGGCCAACCCCCCTGCAGGGAGCTGGGACATTGCACCTAGAGCAGGATGCTCAGAGCCCCGTCAAGCCTGTCCTTAAATGTTTTCTGGGGATGGGGTTTCTACTGTCTCTGGGCAACCTGAGCCAGTGTCTCACCACCCTCATTGTAAACAATTTCTTCCTTGTATCTAGTCTGACTCTCCTCTTCAAAGCCATCAGCCCTTGTCCTGTCACAACCCTGTTTGTCTCCCCAAAGGCCAGGCTCTCATTGCAGGGGCTTCTTGGCAGTGCAGGACTCAGCCCTTGTCCTTGCTGAATTTCATCAGGGTCCTGCCCAGCCTGTCTAGTCCCTCTGGAGGGCAGCCCTGCCCTGAGCTTAGCGACTGCTCCTCTCCCTTTGGTGTTATCCACAAACCTGCTGATGGGGCACCTGCTGCTGCCTCCAGGCCCTTGAAGAAGATGCCAGGGCAGGTGCCAGGACAGAGCACGGTGATGCCCAGCTCCAGGCGTGGCCCAGCCCATTCGCCAGGATCCTGAACCTGAACATCCAACTATTTTTTTTCTGCCCACCTTGTTATCTAGGCTGTAACATCCCCACTCGGGTACAAGAATATTGTGTGAGACAGCGTTGAAAGCCTTGCTAAAGTTGAGATGAAGAACATCAACTGGCCCCTTCCCTCATCCACAAAATCATTTTGTCGCAGAATGCAGGTGAGTCAGGCAAGAGTTGCCCTCAGTAAATCTGCTCTGACTGTTCCCCATCACCTTCTCCCACATGTGCCCAAAAAGGTGCTCTGAAATGACTTCATCCGTGATTTTCCTCAGGGACTGAAGCAACACCCCCTGGCCTCCAGTTTCTCAAATGCACCGTTTGGCTTTTCTTTGAAGACAGGTACAACATTTGCCTTTCTCTGCTCATCAGGGAGCATACAGAGCGTTTATACCTCCAGTAACATATTTTTAGTTTTATCCAAAACAAGTCATTTTTACATGGGGATGAACCTTGGTGATCATTGCACCGGCTAAAGCTCTGTTCCCAAAGCTGTTTTCTTAACTTCCATTATCTACCACCGTGATAACGTTGCCAACCATGTAAAATACCCAGAAATGGGCAACTCGAGAAAACATCTGCAAGGCGTGGGCTTTACAACCATTGCCAGTGTCTTTGTTTTACTGCTCTATCACTTTAGACAGTGATCGAAACCCATTGCCAACCGAGTCCAACAGCTAAAACCTCCATCTACTGCCTAATTATACATCAGCACAAAGTCTGGTTACCTGAACGTGTTGGTGAAGCCGGATGAATTCTCTGTCGAGCTTGTGGAGTCACCGTCCCTGGAGGTGTTTAAGGACAGACTGGATGCCACACTTAGTGGCAGGGTTTAGCTGAGTGGTGGTGGTAGGTCATAGGCTGGACTCGATGATCTCAGAGGTCTTTTCCAGCCTTAATTATTCTGTGATTCTGTGATTCTATCGCTGTGTTTGATTGATTCGCGTGCGGCTGAACATTGAGCATCTAAAATTCTCAGTGAACCTTAAGGACACAAACTGTCACACTCTATATTTAGAAGGCAGAACTTAAGGCCGCTGCTGGTTCAATGGGTGCAGATGTTGCTCCATTAAAACACATCTCCAAGAGCAGAGCAAGGCAGGGGATCAGGTAGGAACAGCTCAGGTTCTTCCCTATGCCAGGAGCAGCCCAGAGCCTGGCCCTCAGCTGGTGGGCAGGGCTGAGGACCATCAGGGTGCTCAGCAGAAGTAGCGTATGAGCATTTTAATGATGTTTTTATCTAGAGTGCCTCTGTTCTAGAATAGTTTTAATTTTAAAATCAGTATTTTATGAGAAGTTGCAGAGCAGGACAGTGGCAATGAACGCAGTGGTGCCACTCCAGCCCGGGCGCAGCCACAGCTGCATCTCAGAACAGGTCACAACCCTTGCTTAGATGGGCCTCACAGGGGTCATGAGCAGGATCAGGAGCATATTGGAGAGCTACGGCCCTGGTGACCAGCCAGTAGACAACCTCAAACAGGGGAAGTGCTGGGACTCCTGTCTTCCTGTACATGAAATGTATCTTTGCTAACATCCATGGGCTGTGGTCACAGACGGGAGGTGCTACATGTAAGCGAGTTTCCCTCTGTAGCTAAAGGTACTGCTGAGCTGTGTAAGGTTACGAAGTGTCAGGTCAGTGAAGTGCGAGATTCACAAGTGTACCTCTTATTTAGACACTAGTACCTGCCCTGGGTGGTTTACTGCAGGATTGCAAGAAGCAGGCGCAAGAGTGGCATAACAAGAACACACAATTCTCTTTATTTCACCATGGCAGGACCAGCTCGAGCTGAAATGCGCTACCCTTTGCCTGGTCCTCCTCTTAAAAAGAATTATTACTGCATTTCCTTATGGTAGTGTGGAGATTCTACAAGCTATTCTCCTGCGGTTTTGCTCATCGCAATCTCCCTTGCTGCAGCTGAAGCTTTCTTAGTCATTCCACTCTGGGGCGGGAGGACAATCTCTACTGCCTTTGCTCCATCTTTCCCCACGTGTAGCATCACTTCTGCTTTGCCCAGACAACAGGCCTATTGGAAGCAATGATCTTCCTCCCCATGCGACTGTTGGCAAACTATCTCCAGTATATATTAGCTTAGGTACTTGGTGGGTCAAACTGGTCCCTCTACAGGAAGGAGAGATGGTTTATAGTCATCATGGTTTAAGTTTTATAGCAGATTAGCTGCCTGAGGCATTCTGGTCAGCTGATTGACAGCAAACTCTGTCCGAACAGGATTCTCACTTAAGATGGGCACAAACTTACCTGACTTCAGCTGCATCGAGTTAGCTGAAAGTAGTCTGTAGCTGGAAGGAGCTTGCTTTTTGCCAAGGCTAAGTATCAACTGAGGGCGATTACAGGCTGCCCAATACTGTGCTCTCTCCTCTTAGCAGAGGGGCACTATGGAAAGGATCCCATCACTTACATGCTTCGGAGTGTTTCCCTGTGATAAAGTGGTTCTCTGAAGCGAAAGTATTTGGTTCAAACAAGTGGCCGTTGTATTTTTGATTTGCAGGTGCCTGTAGAATAAATGAAAATAGTATCTGGCTTTTCATGTGCTTCTTCTGTGAAGCCTGTAACAGCTCCAACCTGGGCTGCTGTCAGATCAAGCTATTTGCTGTTCCTAGGATTTAAATCACTGATGTAAATGGTTTGCAGTATTTAAAGAATCAAACTAACACTACAAGCACTGTCTGCAGCAATAAGCTTTCCAGGGTGACCAAGAACAAGCGTGTTTCAGCCTTCTCAGTGCCACAAGGAGTGTGCTGGTGCACAGCAAACTGCAGAAGCTCACTTGAAAAAACAAAACACAACAAAAACAAACAACCCGAGATGTCCTTAAAGGTTCAGGCTTTGTAAAACACTGACTCGCAAACTTTAAAGGGCAAATTATCCCGTTGAACGATCATGTGAAATAATTGAAGAGCTTTACTCCCAGGCTGCCTATTACTGATTCTAAATCTTGTCATCTCCTCTCTGGAATGGCTTGTGATTGGTTTTTTTCCTGCCCTAACTGGTGTTTTGAAGCTGTCACTCTACCTCCTTACCCGTCACGACTCTGATCAGATGCCTAATGCCGTGTAGCAGCTACGACAGGCGGCTCTCGGCCTCTCCACAGCAAGGCTGCAAGTACGCGTGTGGGACGAGAGAAGAACCAGGAGTGACAGGCAGCAGCAGAGGCTGGTCATGCAACAGTTTTCCTCTTCAGACAGGCAGAGGGAAGAAACAGGCGCTGCAAAAAAGCCAGTGCCATCCACAGCAGGGGATCTTCCGGTGGCTCGATGAATTTCCAGGGGTTACAGCAGCTTAATGCACAGACCAGAGAGGAGGGGTGGGTACATCGCAAATACGGCGAGGAGCAGCTTGGATCCAGCCCTGCCAGAATTACCCCTTAGAAAACACCCGAGACAGATTTGCTCAGATCTTTCTTGCTTAGATCTTTCTTGCTTTTGTGTCCAGTAACAGCCAACCACATTAAAATGCACATACTGGTCTTCAAACTTCCCACAAGGAGGTAACAGAAGGAAACTCTTCCCATAGCACCACACCTGAGCTTGATCCTAACGTGTGCTGGTTACATATTAAACCTATGTGGACCAGGTGTCACAAAACCAAAGATGTCTAACTTCTGACAGCTTAGAAGAGCCCGTGGTACAAGCCCCACAGAAAGAGAGACAACAGGCAGCTGCTATTTCGCACGAGGAGAGGGCAGCAGCCCCCCGGGTTAGCTGCAGCCACTGCGAAGTGCTATTTAATGCAAGCCCCACTGCATTTGGTAATTAGACCTGACACCATCTTCGGAGCCGTGTGATGCGTATTTAAGAGAACACTTCCACACCAGAATCAGTTTCTCCCTCCCAAGGGCTGCAGCTGCGAGCCAACAGCAGTGCTGAACAATGAACCCTGGGCCCTCCTCCCCAGCCCACCCTGCGCATGTTTTGTTTCCATTCCCCACTGCCCTGCTCTCCTGCCCACATCTCCCACCCTTTTCAGAAGGAAGCCACGCAAGCACACGTCACCCCTCACTCTCCCTTTCTCTGTCGGGACTGATCTTTCTCATCCTCTCGGTGATGGCCCAGCAGGTCCTGCACAAGGCTCTCTTCACCTCCCTGCTTTCGGCAGGGCTACCCCAGCAGACCGAGCACCCCTCCGTGCCCCAGGTGGTGGTAAAGCCACCTACAGCACAATCTGCACCGAGAACCTGGGCACCTGCCTAAGGACTCCTGAGCAAACTACAAACCTGCTGCTGCTCATTGTCCTGCCTTCAACAATTTCCGATTTCTTGAGGATTAGAAGCAACACGGTCCCATCTGATTCTTGGTACCAAGGAACTGCCATCACCTAGGGTCCAGATCCTGAGCATCAACCTCACATTTTGTACAGCCTATGTAGCGTTAAGGGTATTTGTTAACCACACGGGTAGATCCCTCCCACCTCGCAGTGAGTTAAAGCCACATTCTGCTGAAAATACGTCACCTCCCCTTCCACAGCCCTGCTCTGGTCACAGCTTGCTGCTTTGTCCAGGTCTCTTCTCTCCAAAGGCTGACTTCCCACCACCCCTTGTTCTTCACCGCAAACACAAGCAGCAGCACAGCTCATTCTCCGCCACGCTCCCTGGCCTTTGCCTCAGCAGAACGGGCTCTGTTCGCACCTCTGCTCGCTGGCAGCACCTTTTCAAACACGCACTTCAACGCTTTCTCCTCTTGCAGCTTCTCTAAAACCACGTATGGGACATGGGGACCTGCAAGACCAACGCTGTCCAGGCTCTCTGGTGGGACGATTCCCAGGTAGCTGAGGGGACAGGGCACAGCTCTGCCACCCTGCTCGTTAATTAGTGACGGAGCAACCAAGTTTGATTACCATTTGCTTCCCAGTTGGAAGACTGGCAAAGAGGATTAGGATTGCTTGGATGTTTTACTTTATGACCTCAAACACGGAACATCGTACCTTCATCGAATTAAACTCAAGCGTCGAGCATCGTACCTTAATCGAATTAAACTCGGATGTGGAGCGTCGTACCTTAATTGAATTAAACACTCCGCTATTGTATCCGAATTAAACACCCTGTTATTGTACCCTAATTCAACACCCTGCTATTGTACCTTAACTAAACACCCTGTTATTGTACTCTAACTAAACACTCTGCTATTAACGGGGGTGCCCAGCGCTCTCCCGCCCAGTCCCAGGGGTGCAGCACCGGACTGAGCCCCCCAGGCAGAGCCCCCGACGGCTCGGGCGGTGGCTGCTGTGGCTGCTGCTGCTGCTTCTCCCCCTTCTTCCCCTCACGTCGGGGGAGGCCGAGCCGGCGGCAGAGGGCAGCGCTGCCCCGCTGCAAGCACCCGGGGACCCTCGGCAGTGTGTCCCCCTCCCTCAGTTTGATTTCACCCTCCCACACCCGGTTAGATCTCGCCGTAGATGCGTTTCCGTTAAAAATCACATATATATATATTTTTTGTTGGGTTTTTTCCTCTCCTTACAATAAACAAATACAGTGCATCTAAGCTGCGCAATTCCCGCGGCCAGCGCGCCCAGGACGCCGCCTTTTAATATATTAAATGTGTCAGAAGAACATCAAAACGCCATCCGCTTTCAAGACAAATAAAAAATAACAAAACCCAAAGGAAACCAGACGGGAGGAGGCCGGGGTCACCTCCGGGGGGTGGAGGAGGGTCCCGGAGCTTAACGAGCCTTCTTGCCCAGGGCGGTCCGGGCGTGTTTGAGCTGTTTGGCCGCCTGCATTTTGGAGAGGGGACAGTACTTGATGGTGTGCGCGTTGTCGCCGCTGGCCCCGCACAGGGGGCAGGTGTAGCGCCGCAGCACCGGGCACAGGACGCGGCCGTCGGGTCCCTTGAGGATGTGGGTGGTGTAAAGAGCCACGGCCTCCTTGTTGTTCCTGCAGAAGACGCAGACCTGCAGCTCGGGTTTGAGCAGCCGAGATGAAGAGGAGGAGGAGGAGGACGAAGCCCGGGGGTGGGTCGGCAGCCGCCCCGTCACCACCAGCCCCCCCCAGCCCTCCCTGCCCGGGGGCTCCCCCGAGCAATCCAAGACCACAGCGGCCGGGCCGCCGCGCCCGGGGAACGGGCTGAAGTCGGCGAAGCGCTCCTCCAGCAGCCCCTCGCCGTGGTGATGGTGATGGTGGTGATGATGGTGATGCCCGCACAGGTCCAGGTCGTGCAAGTCCAGCGCCCCCTCGAAGTACGGCCCCGCCGCCTCTTCCTCCTCCTCCTCTTCCTCCTCCTCCTCCTCGGCCGCAGCTGC